>VWZN01019263.1:112339-215233 GCA_013396955.1 Regulus satrapa | reverse complement strand
GGGGGGGGGCAAATTACCTAAAATATTTCATCTTCATTCATACATTTCAGTGAAGTTGTCTTTGAAAAAACATGGACGCTTAGGAGGTAGTTCATCACAGTCTGTGCTTCCTTTACCTTCTTCCCCAGCTCGCTCATCTCTTCCTCCAGGCCAACCAGAACTTACAAACACATGAAGAAATGTAGAGAAACTATGTATACAAGGTCATTTAAAAGACTTAAACTATTTTAAAGGCCATGGTAGCTCTTAAAATATTCTACAACAGCATCTCTCTCAAAATGTGGGAAACCATTGCTCCTGCAGGAAGCAAGGTTCACAATGGTGTCCAGGATGATGGCAGCAGTTCAGCTGTCCTCAGTCATCTGCAGACAGCTCATATTCCCCATCACAAGGGCTAAGTACAAGGCTGTACAGTCTACAAGTGTTCAAAGACACAAAAGACTCGCTAGAAGCCCTTAAGTGTTGACAGAGACTCATTTCCTTCAGGGCACAGGACTAAATGCAGATATGTGCAGTCTTTTGGTTATGAGAAACTGAGCTGACGCAATGTTAAGGATGATGCCTTGAGAAATGAGGCCACACAATGTTCCCCGCACAACACCTACCAGCAGCACAAGATGTGATTTTCAGCTCTTAGAAAGACAAAAAAGATTGTTCCTTCAGTGTTATCCAGGCTTCCTCTATGACAGCAACTTGTAGAATGACTTTTTTCTGGGTGTTTTGGACTTCTGTTTCCAGGTTCTAATTTGCAGAAGTATTAAGTATTCATACAGAAATCTCCATCTGGAATAGCCCAAATTTGACTAGATATGACCCTGAAAGACCTGATCTGATTTCAAAGTTGGGTATAACTTCAAAATTGGCCCTGCTTTAAGCAGGGGGGTGGATCAGATGGTGCCTTTTAACCAGAACTATTCTCAGACTTCAGCTGCCACTGTAGTCACTAGGAGCTCTGCCTTGAACAGACGGGCTCCAAAAAATCAGAGATTTTCTGCTCAGCACCCAAAATTATTTGGGACTTTTGAAAATATTGCATGTAAACACTGCATGTATAAAATGGAGCAAATAACGCCAACACAATTCACAAGCAAGGATTAAAGATTGCTTATGAATCTCTCAGCTTTTATTTTAAAAGCGTTAGAAAGGACTCTGAGGAAATCAGAAATTTACTGCTGAGACCAGGGCTGGGGTAATGTAAAGGGACAGAGCTCTTCATGGAACCGTGATTCTTAAACACAAGACTGAAAACTCATTTGCTAAGCCCTGTCTGTTCAGAGTTGTTTCTCTGAAGCATGGCTTCTGTGCAGAAGATAGCATGTCTCCGTGGAATTGAAAACTAGCAGGCTTTCTTTTTTTTTTTTTTTTTTTTTTCCCAATATCTTTTTTTNAGCAGGCTTTTTTTTTTTTTTTTTTTTTTTTTTTTGTGCGCAATAGCATTTTTCTTTTGAAAATTAAGTTTTGACAGGCCATTCCAATTGACTAGATACAATTTTACATCAATATTGAAACAGCTTTTTTTTTGTTTTTATTGCCCTGTTAAACTTTGAACTATGAATGTGGAGGTCTGGCCACTTAACAATTACAGCAGATGCCTTGAGTTTGAGTCAGAGTCAGTGACTAGTATTAACAGGGTACTACAGAAGCAGAAGAAAATGCTCTGGAGTGTAAACACACATATGTATCTATTTGAAATCTACTTCACTCATCAATTAACCAGATTAAGAAGTCTATTGAAGTAATGAGATTTCATTTAACACATTTCTCATGGGTAACTACTAGCTGTGATATCAGAAATAAGCCTTCCAGACTCAAAATAGAAAGCATTACTATTATGAGTTTTCCTTGAAGCTCAAAAATGAAAATTATGTGAGAACAAGAGAATGGGAGCCCAATAAAAACATCCCTCTTTACCCCTCTTTCTCTTAAATGCCATGCTGAGAAGCAGCAGTTTTTTTCTTTGGCACACAGAAATCTTTGTGCCTGACAGATAGAACAGAAGATGAAAAGGGCACAAAGCATCCAGCTTTCCAATGCTTACATGGGTTGATGATTTAAAATTCAAAATTTGAGGAATTTGGCACTTAGCAAACCTGAAATTTGCCCAGGCTTTTTTTTTCTTCCTCAATAATAAGTTTAGAAACACTTGAGAAAAGAAATATTTTCCCTCTAACACAACATATAAACAACATCTGCACTTTGAATGAGTTCAAAACACTTTTGGAATGAGAGGTTTTTCCCTTCCAGCATGCTTCAGTTGAGGAAAAGTCTTGCAGAGATTGAGCTGTCTGGCTTCATTGTAAGGTTGCTGGCAGAGACTTGGTGGCAGGATTGACATTGCATAAATCACCAAGCTCATGGGCTCTCCACCCCCATTCCACCATGAGACACACTGGCAATGGATCTGAGGAATAGTGGCATTATCTCAGTCCTGAAGACCTGAAGGCAAGGTCTCGCCTGAACTGCAGGTGAAGTGAAAGATAACACTGCACTAATAAAATACACATTTCTCTGCCATTCATACTGGGAGATAACTATTTGATGTATTGCAAACTCTGTTGCTAATATCCGAATTTAACAATCACGACTACAAAAGAGACAGAATTTCTGAGCTATTTTGGTTTGTTAAAATTCATAATATATAGTATTTTAATAATAGGGATATATTATCAGATATGAATTAGTTGAACAGGGGCCTTAATCTTATTTATGCATCTTCCATAGGTGAAAGTAGCATCAATACAAGAATGGTATAGCATGCAGACCCAGTTGATGCTGGGCCCACAGGGAGCTATGCTCCACATTAACTTTATTGGGTTTCCAGGGTTAAGAGAGAACAGTGTGTCACAGTTACATCACCTGGCACTTTTTAGCCACTGGTCCTTCCAGGTGCTTTATTTCAGCTGACTTAATTGCACTGCAGCAGCTTGCAGAAATTTGGAGGCCTAGCATGATCAATTCTGTGCAAATTCTTTAAGCCTGATTCAGTTTGCATACTAAAAAGTTAAATACCCACTTCACCATGATCGCTGTCTAATTGATTTGTTCCTGTCTTGCTTGATTGCACTGCCATTTTAACTCAGAATCAAACATAACAGCTAAGAATATGGGAGCGATCAAATGACTTTCTAACTGGCACCAGTTCCTTTGGTTATCAACTTTGACTACAAAATCAGAGACAGTCAAAACTGTGAGACTCTGTATCGGTCTTCTTTATGAACAGGGAGAGCTGCTGAATTTGGCATCATCTGGCACATAAACACTTGAATGAGAGATTGGATACCCGAAGTCCAAAGAAATATTGTCTGCAAACAATAAGCAACAGTAAAAGCAAAACTTTGAACTCTGTCTATGTATAGTTCTTTAACCCAAGAAATGTAAACCAATATTTGGCCTTGATATATATTTCCACAGATTCATTGTGCAAGTATTACAGATTTTAACAATGTTTATATAAACAACCTGAAATGCGAGATAAAGAACTTTATAATTACTTATCACTTTTAAAGATACAAGTGAACTGTTGAAGTCTTTCAAATTAAAGTCATAATGGATTACAGCTTTATATGTAGTCAAAACAGAGATTTGTGGAATATGGGTCTTTTATGGTTTCCAGATCTATTTTTAAATATTTTTAAAAATAAAGCATCCCATCATTAGTTCTTTCAATTACTGCATCACATAGTGTTTTTTACAGGCTCTAATTATATCTTAGATTAAAATTCAAAACACCTGCTCTTGTGAATCACACTAATTTCAGCCCCGAGTATTTTCATACAAAGAGCTATAATCAGAGAGAACCAAGTGATTTCACATTCTCTGTACCACTCCTTCTCAGCACAGTACAGCTAGAGATCTCAATTTCCTTCTTATTTTTTGTGTTATGATTGTTTCATCTTTTATTTAAAAATTACTTTTTTTTGTTGAAAGATGTAGTATTTTTTACTTTTATTTAAATCAGATGCAGCATTTAATGCAGATATTAGATTTTAAAATAACAGCAATTTTTTTTTTTTAAATAGCAGATGAATAGTGTAGCTTTCTTCTGTTAGTTCCCCTTTTCATTTCTGTGTAGCTAATATAAATACTTTGTTCCTGGCTTTTAAGAAAATTGGTCTTTAAAAACCCTGTAATTTGAGTTCAGGGATTTAAATGGGAATACATATTTACTTGAAAGATAGTTTTTGATGTGCTTGTTTCTCTGTCATTATTCATGCACTTCTCTACACTTTAAGTGTGTGATCTAAAGCCCATGGAGCCAATGGAAAGACACACAGGTTTCTCTGGACTTTGGGTCAAGCTCTAAATGAAGAAAACTTTATGAAGAAAAGCAATGGTTGAAATGCCCATGTAGATTCTATCACAGTAAAATAGGGATATCTTTAAAGGTACTTATTCTTTGATAAGCATAAGATGAGATCTGACCCTTTGCCCATCTACACTTGCATCATCTACATGATTTTAAGCTAACAGGAAAACACCATAGGACACTATAGAACAGCAATGAGCTAGGGTAGGGCACTAAATCAGGTGCATCACAGCACTCCGAGGTCCTCCAGAGCAATTCAGTCACTCTGAATTTTATGCAATGATCTACTTTCAAATAACACTGTCTGCTGAAGCTGTGGGAATGGGTCAGCAGTTCTGGCCAGAACTGCTTGTTCTGTTATTCCTCCATGCTGCTCTGGAACTTGCCAGTTTGCTCTGATGCAGTGGCGGGTTTCAGAAGGCCCATGAAAATCCACCTGGGTCTTACTCCAGAGTATATTAATGCAATGAAAATAGGTATAATAGCATCAGACTTAAAAAAATCTTTTCAGAAATTTGGTAAATTTATACTCTATGCTCCTCACTGTGATTAATTACCTTTGAAAGTATTAATTGGTATTTTACTTCCCTTTTCCATGTCATACAATATAGAGTTAGGAAAGTTAAGCTCTTTGTGGAAAAAAATCAAGCTCTCCAAATGATAAAATACCATGTGCCACTGGCATGGAAAAAACCCCTCTAGTTTTCCCTAAACTTACAAAGAAATGTATGCCTGAGTGTTGCACAGTAAACTTTCCATCATTTGCGACAGCTGTTCTGTTTTAAGATAAATAGTAATGTGGGCCAAAGATATCTACTAGGATGTCACAGGCAAGCCTAGTAGCTCTGATTAACCATAAGGTGTTTGCTGTGTTCAGCATTTTCCAGTAGTGCTTTCAGCTCTGTTCACATTCACATAGCTAGCTCAGCTCTGTGACTGCTGTGGGAAAAGAGACCTTCCGGAATGGGCAAGAGGTATGCGAGGTTATGTGGAGGAACAGAGACAGCCCTGTGGCATTGGCCCCACAATCCCCTGGCCTGGGAGTGCCTCACCAACTCACAGCACTGTGCCCCAGTTAATGGTCTTATGAAGGGTGAGTTTGGGTCAGGGACCAGATTTGTTTTCTGTTGTCCAGAGTTTCCAGTCTGGCAGGTGTCTCAGGACAATTGAAGCTGGCTGGTACCTCCTGCCAGCCAGCAGTAGAGCAGAGCCCAGCAGCCACAAGCACAGAGAAACCCAGAAGGAGAAAAATAATTATCAGAGGTACTAAGAACAAAACAAGCAATGCAAATTTTTGCAGAGAACCCAGGGCTTTGTTTCACAAAGTCTCACCTCTCTGAATGGTAGATGCATGAAACTTGATGTCTGTCTACAGGAGCTGAAAGGCTGAGTCAGCACTGCTGAGATTTAAGCTAGTGGTTCCAGAGAGTCTAGGTGTATCAAATGTGGTGGTTTCATGACTAAACGACTTCTTCGGCTTTACTTAGCTGTGGCTACTGCCATCAAAATAAACCATATATTGCAAATCTATTCATTAGGCATTTGTGGTGGGTTTACTGTGGCTGGCATGCAAGTGCCCACTAAAAGTCATTATATAGTTTCCCTCCTCAGATGGACAGGGAAGACAAAATAGAACAAAAGGCTCATAGGTCGAAATAATGATAGGGGGAGATTGCTGGCCAGTTACTGTCACATACATAACAGGCTTGACTTGGGAAAATTAGTTTAATTTATTAGCAATCAAATCAGAGTAGGGTAATGAGAAACAAATTCTTAATAATTATCTTCATATATATAAGTTAATAAATCTTAAAACACCTTCCCCTCACTCCTCCCTTCTTCTCAGGCTAAACTTCACTCCCAAATTCTCTCCCTTCTCCTCCTCAGTGGCTCACAGAGGTGGGGAATGAGGTCAGTGGTCAGTTCATCACATGCTGCCTCTGTTGCCCCTTCCTCACCAAGGGAAAACTTCTCACACTTTTCCCCTGCTCCAGCTTGGGTCCATCCCATGGGAGAAAATCTTCTATGACTTTCTTCAACGTGAGTCCTTCCCATGGGCTTCAGTTCTTCAGGAACTACTAGAAACTTCTCACAGAAGCCAGCTCTATACCAAAACCTGTCCATGCAAACCTAATACAGGGTTTATGCTTCATTTGATGGAAAAGTCTTTTTTAAAACAAGACAAAACCTTGTGGTAGTCAAATTGCTCTAGTATTTTAGCTACACAGCTTAAAGAGCACCAATGTTTTTCTTTCGTATGAAATGAAATTGATTTTTATAATTTGGAATTTACTGCCACAAGGAAAGTCTGCCTACCACCTAGTAACTGGAAACATTAGTAAAATAAAAAGATAACATAGAGGATATTAAAATAAATAAATAAATCAAAGCTGTGCACAAGCAGTAAGTGTCTTCTGTCTGACAGGAGTCCGTAGAGAGCAATACCGTGGCATTTTCCAGAATTAAATTGCATTATTATAAGAGCTTTAAATTAAGCTCCTACCCGTGACCTTTAAACACTGTGATTGCCATTATGCCTGCTGAGGAGGTTGTGGAGGGTTTGGAAACCCTGTGCAAGATTGATGGGTTATAATACGTAATCAAGTATAGGTTCATTTAGCACAGCTGTTGAACAGAGGGTCTAACACCAGGTTATCACAGGGAGTGTCCTCTCTTTTCTTCCACACAAATCAGTGTTAGCAGTGGGAGGCAGGCTTGTTAGTGCAATGGAAAACAACACAGTATCTTCCTGATGAAAAAAGATGAGTTTAACAGACATGCCCCTCCTTTAGAGAATGACCAGGAAAAGAATTTTCCCCATGCAGAATCACATGTTGACAAAAAAAGCAACTAACCTATAGCTTTGGTCTCAAAGTATTTTTATAGGCACAATCCAGAATAAAAGCAATCTAAAAGACAGTAAATGTAAGCCAAATATGCTGTGGAAGCATTTTCACTTAGGTGAGGTAAAACCTCATGTAATGCACACTTAAACCAATAATATTAAAATACTAAATAAACTGAAATCAGTAAATTTTTTTATCAAAGGCACAGAGGTAAAAAAGGAAGTTTTCTTGCTTCCCATTGCATTTTGTTCTCAAGTGTACCTACTGGCATTTATACACCTATCTTATACCTTTGTGCTGTTTTTATGACCAACAGGAAATTAAACTCCATATAAGCCACTTATCTTCCTTCACTCCTTCTGGTAAGGAAGGGACAAAAAGCAGAGATTATAGGTTGAGATAAAAATTTACTAAAACCACAAAGCAATGGAGTAAGGTGCACACAATAATGGCAGTATTAATAGCAAAAGTATACAAAAAGAGAAGGTGTTTTAACCTCAAAAATATGTTCACCAGTGGGAAAAAAGCTAGGAGAGCAGTCACTCCCTGTAGGTCATGTCTATGTACTCCCAGGCAAAGGCAATATGGTGACCATTCCCGTATGTTGCCCACATGATCATTGGGAAACAAAGGCAGGAAGGCAGGGGAGCTCCTAGGACAATATTTCCTGCCCCCAGCTTAAAAACAACGAAAAACCATGACAAGCCATCTCCCCAGAAGCTAGACTGTCCAATCAGGGGCCACTCAGCTGCTCTGCTGCTGCCTCTGGTGCAGTTCTAAAGAACTGCTCTAAAGAGACAGTCCTGTGGAGTCTCCCCATGGGATTTTCCTGCCACACCGCTCTGCTCCTCTTGGCTCTGCTCAGCTGGACTGGGTTCAGCTTGACTCCTTTCCTGGGTTGGGGTGGATCCCACCACCATTCCATTCTCTGCCAGCAGCCTCCCCGCTGGCACTACCAGTTCAGCACTATGGTGGATTTGCATTTTTGCTGATGTCCGGTCCAGCACTATGGCCTGTATCGACACTCCTGAGAAAAATGGGAGGGTGAACAGGCAGCGTGGCAGAGGGATTGAGTCCTCAGGGGTTGATGTCAATAACTTCCCAAAGGGAGGCAAAATGGCCAGCTACAGCTGGGATCCCCTGGATTTTAGTCCTGAAACCACTTGCCCCACCATTTCTAACCAGTCAATCAAGTAAAGGTAGGCAAAGTCTGAAGCATCGCTTTCATGCTTTAACACTATATTGGGCAAAAAAATTCCGAATTGTTCACTGAGTCTTTTGACTAAAAAAAGTACATGCTCCAAATTCACATGGCCTATCATCCCACATAAGCTCTCCTTCCTACTTATCCAAGCATCTTTGAAGTATGAAAACCAGCCAGTAAAATAATGTGGGATTTAGACTCTGTGAATCTGGGCTTCTCTGAAGATTACAGAAATAGGAAATAAACCTGTCAGCGGTCACATTGACAAAAAAGGATCTCAAGGTTGGTCAAGCAGGACTTGCTTTTCCCTGTTGACTGAGCCTGAACCCCTGTTGTCCTGTATGTTACACAGGTTGGCACTCAAAATTATCTGCTCAATGATCTTCCCTGGCACTGAGGTCAGGCTGACAGGCCTATAGTTCCCTGGATCCTCCTTCTGACCCTTCTTATAACTGGCCATTGCATTTGCCAACTTCCAGTAACGAAGGACCTCTCCCATTGACCAGAACTGCTGGTGGACGATTGAAAGTGGCCTGCTGAGCTCTTCTGTCAGCTCCCTCGGTACCCCTGGGTGAATCCAGTCTCACGATGGACTTGTGATGGTCTAAATTGCATAGCAGATACCTGACCATTCCCTCTTGGATTACAGGAGCTCAGTGGCCAGATAAGGTTCTAGCCATGCTTTGGCCCTTCTAGTTATCCCCCTGAACAACTTCCCAGCATCCTTGTAGTTCCTCTGATCTTCCTGCCCCTTTTTTCCAAAGATGATTAACTCTTTTTTTTCTCCCTGAGTTCCAGCCAAAGCTCTCTTCAGTCTTCTTCCCCACTGCCTCATCTTTTAACATATTTAGCATATTTTGTCTTCTGCTTTCTCACAGTTGAGGGAAAAAGTAAGTTTTTCTTTTCTATAAGAGTTCACTGTAGTGTTGGTAACAACATGTATAAGAACCCTGTGCCAGTTTTGACTCCTGTCTCTCTTTCCCTCCACTATTATTCACAACCAGACAGAGGTATGGTGGTCATCTATTTCTGACCATATGAGATAACTTTCAGGAAACCTAGACATCTTTCTACATATTCCACTGACCTCTTGGCCATGGAAGAATTAATTAGCTTTTGTAATGGTGTTCTGCTGGAAGAGTTCTGGACAGGTTCTTCACTTCTAATTCCCTGTCACCAACATTTTGTCACAGTACTTTTTTCTAGGCATTTTCATTTCTTTTCTAATTTGCTTGTTTTATTTCAATAGAGATGCAAGCTGACATATTAAACCTGAAGTCTGTTTAGCAGAATAGCTAAGGCAAGCTTAAAGAAGAGTGCTGCAGTCTTCTTCCTGCTCCTTTCTGCATCTCACAACAGCTTGCTTGATGTGCAGCCAAGTTTTACTTGTCTCTTGGGCTTTGTGGGTGAAGGTGAAATATATTCCACTTCAATCACTGGACTCTGTTAATTTCTCTGATGAACCAAAGTTATCCTAGCACAGGAATTAATACTAATATGGAGCTGCTTCTGTTCTTTGCCTGGGATGCAAGATTTTTTTCTCTTTATATTGCATCCACTCACAGTTTGCTTTCTTAATCTGAGGACCTTTGTCTTCCCTTTACATTGGGAGGAGGGAAAAAAATGCATAAAAATGCATCAGTTCCAAATCCTAAAATGTGTTCCCTTGTCCAGCTTGGGTCAGAAGCAAAAAAATATTTGGCACTTCAAATCACCTTCCAGAGCAAGAAAACATGTACTTAAGTAGCAGAAATAGTACTTGATATGCACTGCTATTAGTAACAGAACAAAGAAGCTTTGTAGGCATTCAAATACAAGCCAGCTACCCAAGTGTTTCTCCTTGTAGACATCTGATTGAACAGAATGATTTATGCCTATCTGCTCTGAAAATCTGCACTGTATTCTCATTGTCTGCTTTCCTCACACTCTTTTGATGATGCCTATTTCTATTCTTCCCATCACAATAGTGTACTTACAATACATTGATGTGCAGTCTTTTGTGAATGTCCTATCCATCCTTATTTGGATATCCATTAGCTGATATCAAGTAATCAACAGATAGCCATCTGGGGAGAAAATATATCCTCCAGATGAGATTTTAGCTGAAAGTTATGAAGCTGAAAGGTCCTAAGTGTCTAGAAAACTTGTGATATTCCACAGATTCCACAGAATCTGAAATTCAGTTTATGATTCTGCTGAAGGTAACCCTAGGCTGGGGATTCAGCTGTTGCTTTTGCTTCAGAGGAGTGAGCAACGAGCCTTCTGGGACAGCCTACATATGAAGCCAAAGAGTTGCACAGCTTCAGCTGTCCTTTGATGTAGCTGTCAGCCTCTGAGACATCTCCATGTGAATAGTGGCAGTGGTACTGGAGGACCCTGGGGCTCTGTGTAGATTCTTAGGCCTTGTGCACATTATTTAGCAACTTAGAGGGGGATGTCTCAATGTTCCACCTCCATCCCCCCCTTTTCCATGAGAATAGACTAGGAGTCTTAGAAACAAGTGTCCAGAAGTGTGTCTATCCCACTGGAGTTATTAAGAAACTTTATGAAGTCCCAAAACTGAATGTATGCTGCATTTGTTGTTGTCAATTAGATGTAGGAATTGCTAAGTCTTTAGGGCCTGCAATTAGGGATCCAAGGATCTACTGCTCCACCTCCCAATGTCATGCATTATCAGAATGCCCAGATCTACTTTGTCACATCTCATTTAAACTCAGAAGCATTAGAAGTTACTCTTTCCTTCATTAAGAAAAAAGATGAGGCACCTCCGGCTCAAAAAAGTTGTTTTAGGAAATAATTTGGGATTATGTCTCAAATAGAAGGTTGAGATTTCAGATACTTTATCACTTTCCTATTTGTTATACTCCAATGTTATTTTCAAAAGACAGAAATTATCATCTTCTCATTGGCAGTCAAGCTTCAAAGTAGATAGTATAAGACTTCATAGTCTGGATTTTGAGTATCTGAAGGTATATGGATGAAAAAAACTATGAAATACTTTCATGGAAGTAAAACATATCGACAACTGTTAATAGAAAACTACTCTGTCTTCCTGAGAAAGTACAAATTAGTTGACTGAAAAATAGCAATATACTAGGACAAAATATCACTATGGATTTCTGAGTTTGATTACCTCTTCTCTAAGCATCTGCAGAAGTTGTCACAAATGGAACACTGTTATGGATGAGCCTTTTCTCTGTCTGGCAAAAAAGGTCTTAAAACCCCGTGACTCCTTCACTCTGATGTCATGCTGAGGTACCACCACTATACCACTATTAATTCAGTGCATTTATAGTGTCGTAAAGCTGACCTAGTCAAATGCAGAATTAAGCCTGACAATGGAGAACAGTAACTTTCTGATTTGAGTTTGTTGAGTGACTGTACATGTTTTTTATGCGGCAAATTTACAGGCCATACCTATATGCTACCCCTCTTTTAGCGCAATACAACATCTTCTTTGTAACAGCAGGAGCTCTTTATGAATTTCCCTACAAAACAGAACTCATTTCTTGGTCAATGAGTAGCAGATGATTTATTACTTACTTCAGAATAATTACCTCTGAACACAGTTAAATGTTTCTAGACTAAAAAGCAAAAAAAAAAAATGTAGGTTGAATGCCTTTATGTACAGATACAAAAGACTTTTTGTGAGTAAACTTTTCATAGAGCTATCCAAAATAAATTGAATGGGTCTGATCCAGAAACTTCAATCTGCACAAAACCCCTTATTCTTTTTTGGGCTATTACGCTCTCAGAATTTTCGTAAGGAACAGTTTTGGGAGGATCTACCTTAAGGAGATATTTTGATCCAAAAACACAGGCATGAAATTGTCTCCCCTCTTCCTGTCTCATGTGAAAGCACTACCTGGAGAAAAGGAACAGCACTGATTTTGAATAACCCAGCTTGGAGGGGTGCCAGGCCTTGAGCTTGCCTCAGTGCAGTGAGGGCTTCCAAAGGCTGCTCTGCCTCCAGAAGTGCCAAAATGGATCAGCACACTGGCTTCAGCCAGAAATGGAGTCAAAGTATCTGTTGTTATTTTCTCCCAGGAGCACTTTCAGAAGAATGCCTCAGAGGCAAGGGCTGATGTTCCCAAGAACAGCCAGGCCCACGCTGGGAAGGACTGGAGCATATCCATTTGCTAAATGCTCTATAAAGGAAAATATTCTTTAGGCACTTTTTGGATAATCTCACTCCACTTCTGAGGGAATAGTTACAGACAGCATCTCCTGAGCATCCTGCAAGTGACTGACACAGATACACATGGATTTTGTTTATTCTTGTCTGCCCTGGTTTTAAATTTTATACGTGTCCTCTAGGCATGACTTTGATGCTGATTCTTCTAGAGAAAAAACTGAATACGTAAACAAAGACGTTATACATACATAAAGTAGTAAAACATAAATCAAAGTCAGGCCATTTTTGGGCTTTTTGGATTTTTTAAAGTTTTTTGGGTGTTTTTGTTTTTTCTTTTCTTTAAGAAGCAAGATTCTGTTTCAATGGCTCTCTTGTCCTACTTCTTGTCTACTTCAGTTTAAGGGGCTTTTAGTTCTGCATCATGACCTCTTCAGGAAATTAGTTTCATTTTGAAATATTATAACAGTAAAGTCAGAAAGCTAAGAGCTGTAAAAAAGCTTCACAGCATCAATATTTTGTCTTTTCCCCATGTGCATATTAAAACAAGAGGTCAGGTCTCTATCTGACTTGATGCTCTGGCCTCAGAGAGGTTTCATGTGTCACCAGCTAGTGTGACAAATCTCTCTCACATCCCTTTTCCTGATGTGCTCACAGAGAAGATGGTGGGAAGACATTCACAGACATTTTTACTGCCTGTGCATACATTTTCTCTCCATTGCTGATCTTTGTGAACCAGGTGGGTGACATTGGCTTTACGAGGCTCTTACCAAGGAGCAGCCAAAAGCACTTTGACTGTGGAATTCAGATCCCATACTCCAGATACCTGAAGAGTAGCCAAGAGTAGTTACACCTGTACAACTCTCCTGAGAATATGCTGTTTACATTAGGGATGTCTGCCTGGACACAATTTTATTTGCATGTCCAATTTTTCCGAAAGTCCAGAACATGTTATTAATTGACATAGTTCTTGTGTTTCATCAGTGTTTGCCCCTGTCCTTCCCCATAACTTCTCTGCATCCATAAAATGGCTCTGGTTCTCCTGAAGTACTTGTTGACTTTTCTTTGAAGATGGGGTGCCAGATTTCTTTGAAATAGTTGAGCACTATGTAGATGAGCTACATAAAGGCAAATTTATCTGAAAAGCCCCACTCTGACACTTTTTTGGCCTTATCTATCAATCTAAATCAAATATAACAGCTAGACTAGACTGTATTCAACCACGTTAGTCCCAGATATATCAAATCAGTTCAGAAGCTGGGCTGTAGTTTGGGATCACATGCATCCAAGGTATGAGTTTCTGGTTTTAAGTGTCCAGAAATTCTGGATTGATTATTTCCTGTATTTTATTACATGTGTTCAGTAGCTAACATGAGACCTCTGACTGGGAAAACATCACACTGCAAAGGCTTGCTGAAATAGCTCCCTGCCCACACATCTTTCTACAGCACTTCAGAATATGCGTTTCCTGCACATACTATAATTAGGCTCTTTAATTCTCCTTGCTGTTGCTATCAAAATGCTCATTATCAACTACAAAACTTTTGTGTTATGCTGTTTTTAATAACCATCTTGTTACTTGAGGAGGCAAATAAAGATATTTTAGTGGATTTCGTTCTAACAAGGGAAATTTCAGGATTTCTTCACCATGATAATGGGACACAAGCATCAATGTAGCAACTTCACTATGGATCGGTGCAACTGCTAAAGTATTTGAGGCTGGCTTGCTGCCACAGACAACATCCACAGGACTACCTGCACCTCACCAAGCTGCACAGACAGATGCTAAACTTGGATCTAGTTCAAAATATGTTGGAAGGATTATTAGTCCTTGGCATCTCAAGCAGGGAACAAGAAATGAAGAATCAGGGAGGCAAGAGAAACTTCTTTGACTATTGATAGTTTGTTGTCTTGGTAAAAATTTCCCCTAAAACATGGGTCCTCCAGAGCTTCTGTCTCAGGACTTTGCTTTACTGTCAAAGAATACATCTTGTAAACTCAAAAAGCCCAGAGTTTAAAGCTGTCCCGCTTGTCTGAGTTATCACTTGCCATTTCACACCTGATGAAACAGAAGGAAAGATGCAATATCATTGTCTGCTGCTGGCCATAAGCCAGCTGCTGGAACTACATTTTGTTCTTGAGCAGCATTTTCCATTCACAGCTGAAAATTATCCAAAGGGTTTGAAAATGTTTTTTGAAATATGATTTGACTCAAATAGTTTTTGAAGAGGACAGGAATTCTCAGAGAGAATATGGCTTTTAGGAGAATGTCTGAGGCACAATGTTTCTGCTAATGGATATTTTCAAAATAGATTGTGCCCCTTCTCTGGTGCTAATCTGGTCTAGGAAGTCCAAATTAGGCTGTAAGAAGACTAATAGGAATATACTCTGGAGAAACAATATTTCAGTGCAGTATTGAATAAACTCAAGAAACATATTCAGTAATGGCTAATATGAAGAAATACATTATACATACTGATATATAAAACTCAGGTATGAATTATTATTAAAAATGAAAAAAGATCCTATCATGACCAAACCTAAAATAATGGGGCTGTTATAATTTCCATTTCAGCTAAGTAAAAGTATGTTAATTCACAACCTTGAAATTACATTTTTTTTGTGTATAAACTGAACTTGCTTTGACTTTTCCCAGAGGACATGTGCAATGTAGTTTGAACTTTTTATTTATCCCCAAACAGGATCAAACGTGTAAAGAGTATTAATATGTTTAAAGTGCACAGAAATGCACTTCCTGTTTGAGCTAAGAGTTGAATAATTGTCCCTGGTTCAACAGCAAGTAGTCATTATAGTGGAAGCAAGGTAACATGAGGAACGTAGTTTCGTCTGACTTTGAAGTACTCTCAAGAAAGAGTCTGGTGGTAACAGGCCCAAAAATCAAGATAAAAGATCAAAGATGCATATGTAAGGTGTCAAACCCTTAATTGCATAGTTGAATGTGCATGGAAACAGTGCTTCTTCCAAATTATTTTGCAGTTGTGTTCATTTTATACAAGTCAACTTAGACATAAACTCCTGTAAACAAGTAGTTTAAAGTAATGTTTGTTTACCAAAGAAGTATCACAGAGTGAACAGAGTTCATCTTGAGGGAGGTGTTGATGATAGGCAGCAAATGAGTAATCTAGTTCATTACAAATTCTCTTTTTATTTTTTCTGAACTTTGTCAGTCCTGAGATTTGTTCCCAATTATTAGGCACCTCTACCCTCATCATGCTTTGTTTCAAGCTATACAGAAAAGATTTAAAGCCTACGGTCTTAGTGGATCACCACCCATTGTTTTCTACATTGCATCCTTTCCCTTCTATGGTCTACTTGCTGTGATTTGGGAAGAGCTTCTTGTTTCCAACTTGAGTATAATTGTTGATTGCAAAAAGCACATCACTCTCCTTAGCCCAAGAAGTGATAGGCCCAACTGTGCTTTTAAAACAGACTTTGAAAAATGGAAATGTCAGTGGCTGTTGGTGTGAAACAGAGGTGGTTAAAAATCAAAGAAAAAAAATAATTAAAACATATAAATAAGAAGACAAGAGGCAACTTGAGATAAAGCAAACATCTCCCATAGATGGGATTCCATCCGCAGGAAAGACCTCAGGAGTCAAACTCCAACTGGCTTGGAGCTGTAAATTACTAACACATTTGTCTCAAAAGCATATCCATGCACTGTTATGACAAATCTGTGTCATGATCTGTTCCTGGCATTCAATGCTTACTAGTTTCTACATAACTGTCTTACATGACTGTATATGAGCAACATCAATCATATCAAATTATAAAGCAATATCTTCCTGTGTAAGGGTTGGAGTTTTGTTTGGTTTTTTTTTTATTTTTTTTAATTTTATTTACAAGACAACACAAAAGCATGTCTAATTAAAGCTTCTCCAGTTTTCCTCTCTCAGCATTCAGAGTTCTGGTTTGATGGTTTTGGGTTTTTTTGTTGTGGGGTACATTTATTTCTGCTGAAGACTGGATGACTCGAAATTTTGCCTAATACACATCAAATGCTAAAACAGACGTTTTTAATTACTAGCACAAAGTCTACAGATATGTTTTGTAATGAGGAATGTGGTTAAGCAGCAAAATAGTACCATTTGCCTTTGCAGCAGACTGCTAACATTTCGTTTTGACTTATCCTTATACCACAGTTCTGTTTTCTTCCTAAAAATTTACAGTTTGTTGCTAAGTTAGGTAAATACAAATGGACAAATGCTGGCCTAGCAAATCAACACTGAAGCCAATGGACCTCTGCCTATTCATATCCACTCAGGATATTTCGCAAACATATTTGAATACCATTAAGATAACAACACATACCAACAAAACAAAACAAAATATTATTATACTAATGCCATATCTTAAACGTACTGGGAAACAAAGATGGGCATTTAAGGAAAGGTCTTCCGTTCCCTGGATAGTTTTACATCAATCATTTGCATATAATGCCATGTTTTCCCTTATAGTGGTGGTGTTCAACAAAAAGAGTATAAAACAAAGGATAAATTATTTGAAAAGTTTCATAAAAGGCCATATAAGGTTAGACTGTTATAATAATGATGGATAAAATCAATGAAACCGGGTTTCCATCATATACAGAAGACTTTGTGGACCTTTCTTTAAGTACTAATCTAGTTTTAAGGCAGAGGAAGCAAAGGAAGGCAAAGAGGACCTGCTGCACATCAATGGAGGAGTACTGTGGTCTGTCAGCCCTTGCTAGGCAAAACTGACCACAAGAATAAAACCTGTCACTAATCTCACTCCAACATGTGCATTTTAGTCACATGCATTTTGCTGCAAAGGTTTTTTCTTCTCTCCATTGATTAAAAGAGGAATGAAGAGTCATTAATTTTGATTTAGAAATCTAATTTTTAGACATATGAATCTGAGTTAGATGAGCTCCTGCCTACAGACCGTGGCACAGACAGCAGTCATTGAAAAGTGTTTTGGCTCTTTTAGACCCCATCTGGTGGAGGTCACCAAGAAAGGTGATATAGAAAATATTTAACTCTTCCAAGTGGAACGTAGATTGATGTGAGCTCAATTTTGCCTCACATAATTTAGAAAAATACATAGCAATATATAAAAGAACTTTTATGCTTTCAACATTTAATGTATCTCAGATTTAGATCACGAGCTAAGCCAACTATGTGTTAAGAACTTTACCAAACTTTCTCTTTCTTCCTTTTTTCCTTTTTTCCTTTCTTCCTTCCTTTCTTCCTTTCTTCCTTTCTTCCTTTTCTTTCTCTTTCATTTTTTCCCCCCTGAAGCTATGTCTGAGAAGAAAAGACCAGATGGTGAAAAAAGTCTGAAAATAATGAAAATTGGAGGTTGGAGGAAAATAGATTAACTTCAGTTTTATTTTGCCTACTTCTTACTTTACAGTATGTTTCAAAAAAAGCTGATGGCTGAGAAAAAAAAAAAATTAATCTCTACATCATTACAACATTCAGAGGCCATTAAGTCAGGGAAAAAAAAAAGATGAAACTCTGAAGAGAAGAATTCAGCATAATTCAGTTCTTCAAAGCAATAGTCCCAAACAGAATACTCTTTCTACATCCATGATCTGACACCTATGAATTCAAGATGGAACAAGGCAAAATATTGTGAATATCTTGTTCCCAGTATAATGGACATTTTTTTTCTCAGAGTTGTAAATGCAGAAAAAGGTACTAAATTGAAAACAGAGCTATTGTAAGACAGCAGTGCTTCCTGCTCTATGAGACTGCAGATGTCTGTGAGCAGCAGTTTCAAAATTTGAGAAACCTGACAGTTTCACAAATCAGACTGTTTTGCTAATGTGCTGCAGCACTCTTTCTGAGGTATGCTAAATGATGCACTCAGTGGATGAGGCTAGCTCTCTACAAGTCCCAGAACTCAGGAGATACCAGATAATTTTTATAACTCTTAGAATATATTTGATATATAAACCTGTATTTCATGCCTAATAAATCCATGCCATATTACATATTTCTGTTTACACATGAAAATAAAGCCCACACACATATGTTTTTGTGCATCCATAAACATATTTGCATGTAATCTATCTGTTAAATGCACAAATATTGCCAGATAATATCCAAAAATATGTATTTCTCCTCAGGAAGAGAAGTGGGCCTTACCTGCCACATGACCATTGCTTTTACAATGGAGGCACTGAACCAAGCAGATGTGTAGTAATCTAAAATAGAGAAAGAAGAAGGAAGATCATTTATGTGAAGCAGCAGCAAAAGATTTCCAAAATCATTTTCGGTAGCAGATGGTGACCTGTGGGGAACACACCGCAGCAGTGACTGAGGACAGTGGTGCTCTGGTTGGAGGGCACAGCAGCATTGCATGATCCCAGTCCACTGCCAGAGCTCCAGGAGGCTGCAGCACTGTGGGTGCAGCTACACACTTGGGTCCTGGTCCCACCACCACCAGCCAGCCCCCTTTCAAACCAGACTGAGACCAGGCTTCCCTGTGAGTCAGAAATTTGTCTGCAGGTGCACTCCCCTCCAGGGCTGGTCTCCAGGGCACAGTGCCTTAGACCTCCTGAGCTTTTGGCTCTGGCAGAATCCAATCCACCTGCCTTGGAAAGGTGTGACTGCTGTGTCTGTGCACAGCAGCACAGAGCACTCATAACAGGGCAGGGAGACGTAACTTCCAGACTGAGGGAAGAAAGCTTTTGTCAGAGGGAGTGGGCAGCAGGTGAGAAGCTGGTGGGAACCTGTAGCTAAGCTAAAAGCCACAAGGCCCCTGCATGACTGCATCCCTTGTCCCCACCAAGGAAACATAAGGCAATTATTGAGGTGCTCTTAACAGGGTACACGGCCAGCGCTGCTGCAAAACATGCATGTAGATATTTTTTCAGGATTAGTAACAGAACAGATTTTCACTGGTAACCTCAGGCACCAAAACAAATCTCAGGGCAAGATCCCTCTTGCTGAACTGTGCACTACATGGAGGTCTTCAGGTTTCCCTTCAACACCCATTCCACATGAGCTGCAGGTCAAGGGAAGCTCTTGCCTCTCCTCTGGAGACAGTCTAATCTCAGTTTCTTTGGCCTAAAGCAGTATTGGTGAAGAGGGCCTCATGTGAAGTCTCTGATACTACTGCCGGAGAATCCATTAGTGGCCATGCCATGGTCCTTGCAGAGGTTGACCAAGGCCTCCATATACTGGAGACCTGGACCTGCCTTCTCTCTCCCATGATGGTTATTTGGCAGCTCATGTGAGCGAGAAGGCTCACATAGTGCACTGCTGTGGCGTGAGCTCCTGAGTCTCCTCACATCTCACTTTGTGTTGGTATGCCAAGCTTGTAGTGCACATGATCTGGCCTCTACCATCCTTGAGCCCTCAACCAGAGGGACTAGGACAGGAGCACAAAACCCTGATTGTGCTCCCATGACAGTGTAGCTAGAGCGTCCAGGAGGTGGAAGGTATTCACATATGGTTAGAGACTCTGGAAATATAAAGAAGCAATTCACAGAAAATAAGCACAGAATTCCAGACCATGAAGTAAAATGCTTAAGACTATGTCAGAAGCTTGTCTGGGGTTATGTGTGTTTTGGGAGTCTTGGTTCTTCCTCTCTGAAATGCTGACAGCTGCCCAGTGTGCTCTCCTTCTATCCAGGACAATGATGAAAAAGAGAAAATAATTGCACTCTAGTATTTGATGGGGTTTTAAAAATAATTTTCCATTATGAATGATGCCCTGTTGATCATCTGGGGGTCAGATTAGGGTCTGTAGAACTGTGAACTGTGGCCTAGCAGTGACAGGGAGTGTAGGTAGAGAAAGAAGAAGGGGTAACTGTACTGCCCTGAGCTGATGGCCACCAGCCCCAGCAGGAAGGCACAGCAGAGCAGGCTGGTGCATTGGTAGAAAAATACAGAACCAAGTGTAAAGGAAACAGCAGGGGTTCACCTGAGAGAGGGGTTTGGAAGAGAGAGCCTTTAATAAGTCTAGTTAATTGTAGGTTAGGAAACCCATCAAGCTTTCATCTAATCCTGATTGCACAGATCTCCTCTCTCACTTTCTACATACTATGCACTATAATCTGAACTTTCTGTGTCAAGTAACACATTCTTTACGAAATGAAATAACACAGTAATTGTTCTCCTCTTAATTGGTGGTTTTCATTTTAACACTCTGACTACCATAATAAACAAGCAGAAAATGTTCAGACTCCCATTTCACATATAGCATGCCTTTGCCTGCCAAAGCAACAGTAGCCCAAGGGTTAATTTTTTTACATTCTAAACATATGCATGCAACAAAATCTATCCCAGGGCTATGATTCATTTGATGAGTTCATAGGGATTGAAATGCTCTTGAATTCTAGCAGTTAAGCTGGTTTTGGGTGAATATTTGTACTGAAATGCATTTTATGCTTTTTTCTTTATATATCAGGAAATCTCTGCAAGAAATACACTGACCAGAAGCTTTCTTTTTTAATTAACTGATCCAGACTTGCCTTGTATCTAGGCATGAGAAATGAATTTCTAAATGCCGTTTACACCATTTGGGTCATTCTAAAGAGGGAATCTATTTATTGAGGCTCAGACCCTTACATCCTTTCTTTGATTGCATTCTCCCCACAATCAATGGAATAAGGACTGTTTGCCTGACATTAACCATCAATTAGTACTGATGTTAATTAATTCTGGTTTATAAATAATTGGAAGCATGTGGGTGATGAAGTTTAGCTTTTTGGGGACCCCCAACTGTTACCACAGTAAAAAGACATGATCTCTCACCAGCCCTTCAGCGTCCCACACCTGCATTTCTCCTAAAGCACAGCTCCCTGCCCTCCTGCCTTCTGTGGTGCATGCCCCGGGGAAGCGGCTGCTGAGAGCGCCTGTCCGGTTAGTCTCCTCTCTGCCGAAATTCTTCCCAGCTGCCAAAGACAGAATGTCACACTGTTCTCAAGCAGTTGTGAATGTGAAAAATGAGAAAGCCAAGACTTTGCTCTAGCTCCAGGAGCAGCTTTTGGAACTGGCGTAGCTTTGGTAGATTCAAAACAAGACTGAAGAAAAGCTTGTGTCTTAGTGCCAGAACATGTCTGGGAATTTGCTTTGAGCTCTGATAGACTTTTAAAGAAAATCACTGGACCTGGCAAGAGTTACCTTTGCCTAATGGGCTGGAAATGAACTTTAACATCTCAAAATTATTCCTCTGCCTTAGAAAAAATCCAGGCCAAATCTGGCCCACCTACCTCTGATCATGGGATGAAAATAATCCAGTTCCCAGCAACTCTCTGTCCTGTTGTCTCTGTAAATTCTGACCACATCGTGTTGGTTTGGGGGGGGTGGTGCAATGAAGAAAGAAATAACAAAAGGTGGGCTACAGACTCAGGGTTGCTGCGGGAGCTAATCCTAGTGTTATCCTCAGCAGAGAGGAGGATGCCCACATGCTGGTCCTATTTGTTCAGGAATACTCCTTCATGATTGATAGGAAGTTATGACACACATGGATAGACTGTCGCTCTGGGAGAGGAAAAAGACATAATTGTTTTAATTATCTGGTAGTAAAGGACATCTAACTCCTTTCAGCTGCATTTAATTTCTGTCCTCCAGTCACACCTGGCTTGAAAGAGAAAGCAATGGGAGCCGTGTAGCTCCCTTTGAATTGGGACATTCTCTGTCTCAGTTTGCTGCAGCCTAAGGATTCCTGGTTTGCTGGACAGTCCCTGGAAGTCAGGACTTTCCCAGGACTGCTGTCCTCCATGGGGTGCTGCACAGCCATCCCAGTCACCAAACCTGCCCTGAGAAACATGGCCATGTCTTGGAGTGCTCACAAGGGTCCCAGAACCCAGTGTTCAGGATCACTATATCCAGAGAAACCAGCTGGCCATTTAGTCTGAGTCAGAGCAACATAAAAATAAGGAACAGCATGCATATCCAACACCCTCAACAGACAGAAGAGGTGTAATGAAAATCATGTGACATTGATTACCAAGAGCAAACTCAGAGGTATTCAGCTAAGGTGTTCTAGGCTCTCACCCACCCCAAGAATCTTAATAAAACCATGCCAGGATAGAAGCAACTACTGAACATGACAGCAAAAGCTTCCTGTATCTCTATTCACAGACATTATAAACTGAAATGGCCCAAAGCATGTTTCTTCATGGATTTATTATTGAAATGCAATTCCTCAATGAAAGTACAAGTATATGAAATCAGGGAGTTTATGAAACCCCCTTTTTGATGCTGAAGCACTTATTGACAACCTTTAATATGTATATTTTTAATTAAAAGCATTTTTCTACAGATTTCTAACAGAAAACCAAATACTCATTTTTTACTTAAAAACCACCACCTAGAAACTATTTTCAGTGTGTCTGGAAACAGTAACTTGGTCAAGAGTACACAGCGCATGAATCCCATTAGCTTCCATTCAACTTAAAGAATGTTTTAGAGTTGTTTTCAGAATAGATTCAAAAATGCCAAAATATATGAAACACTCAAGCAGAAAGTGTTAACCAGAAAGAAACTATTCCTAGTTTGCCTCTCATTATTTGGAATTATTCAGCATAAGGTTTTTCTGAGCTCCTGTTCATAACATGGAGTTCTTTAGAAATACATATTTATAAATACAAATATTTTAGTTGCTCCTAAGGAGGTTATATTTCCTTGACATTCATCCATCACTGAGGAAGGTAAACTCAGTACACTGGCAGTTCACAAATTGCTGTCATTCCATAGAGGATCAACAATTTGGGGGAAAAGAAAGATCTTTCAATTTTCACTTATGGTAATTTTAGATTTTAAATTTAACTAAAGTTTCTAGAGTTTTTTCCAGACAGGAAAATGATTTTATGAATCAATGGCCTTCAGTATTGCTTTGTTTCAAAAAAAAGTGGCGCACCATCAAAAACTTCACAGAACAGTGCCCAAATATATTTTAATTTACCCATTAAAAGAAAATTGTGAAAGACAAGGCATACATTTATTACTTTTGTGAAGAGATAGAAAATTAGAAATTTTTTGTTGTTGTTGCTTTTGCTTAAGAATTTCCTGTAAGTCAGACCTTTTCTATTCCTAGAATGCAGAATCAAGCAATGTATCTCAAGCACATTAGCCAATCTAGCTGGGCCTTGAATGGCAGCTCCTTTTTTGGAATTTCTATTTTGAGAAGAAGTTCTGAAAAGGTAGGTAAGGTCACAAGTAACTAATAAAAATGAGCCAACACCTGGAAACAATGACATGCTTGATGGATCCATACTCTTTTTGCTGCCCAGTAAGAACATTCCCACATACCATTTCAGTAGCTGAATTCCACAATGGAAAGTTTGTAAATTGAACTAGGTATTAAAAGATTCAGCTAAAAACATTGAGATAAGACACTGCTGTGTTATTTTCCCAAAAATCAAGTAAAGTTTATTATGATTCTGACTCAAAATCTGGTTTTAACTTTGCATTACCAGCCCCTTCATCTTCTTATCATGTCTGAAAACTCCTTTGTATGGCTGGAAATTCAAAGGAATGATGAATATTTTGTTATCGATATTGGAGGGAACAGTGTGCTCCCTGCATGTGAAAGCTTATGAGTTTGAGAAATACCTTTACATCTTAAAAGATAAATTGTAGAGAAAGTAACGCAAAGTGAGAATGAACCATAATATCATTTTGCTATGCCCAGAGGGTTATATTTTTAGTAAAGAGTTTGTACTTTAATGGGTCTGATTTAAAATGGAGCCATAAGAGGAAAAAAAAATCACCTACCTCTTCCAGAAAAATTGAATGGTTTATCATATATGTACCAGGCAGCGCAATATGTTCTCACCTCCATTAACTGCAGGAGATTTTCTTTGGAAAGTACTTATTAATGTGGTTTTATATTGTTGTATTGGGGTTTTGTTAGTTGGTATGAGCACAAGTATAAATAAAACATTTATTTTCCTCACCTTTTTTTAAAGACTTGTTTTAAAGTATTGTTTGACTATCTCTACTATTTCTTTTTAATACTTGAAAAAGTTATTATGCTAGTGGCTCTTGGCATCCAGATTGTGTTTTTAGCGCATTATTGTTGAATGCAGTTGGATTTAAAAGCCACCACTGTCTCTGTACCAGACACGTTAGCAGTCACAGTAAGAGCTTGCTCTGAAACTGTTTATAATCTGCACTAAGAAAGCAGACGGGAAGAACAAAAACACAAAAGGGAGAAAGGAATCCAGCCTTGTCATGGTGTGTGGGAGACCTAGGGCCACTTTCCAATGCATAGTTGCCAGGCAGAATGCCTTGATGCTCAAGGATTTGTAGCACTTTTCTAACCCTGAAGAATGAAAAATACCACCCAGAGACCTACAGGGTGAGGGACCTTCTTCCTGTGAAATCACTAGCTGAGTTCACACTGGTTTCAAGGGGAATGGGCCCTCCATCCAAAGAACATCAAATCTGGTCAGCATGCACAATTTCCAACCTATCTCCGTAGATCTCCAAGGGACAGCTAATTTCCTTTTAAATGTGCATCAGTGCTTGATACAGACCTTGCAAAAGTGTTTACATCCTCTCTTTTTGTGGATGTGGGAAGCCAACTACATTTCTGGAGAATCTACTGGCAACTGGTGGAAAACCACCCTATCCATGGTAGAAGGCGTCCATTGGCACAGTTAGGCAAGATACCTCAGGATCCTACATCCTGTCCAGCAATGTAATATCAGCAAGTTCCTGCTCCAGACATGCCTGATTACAACAGGCTGGTTTTGTCAGATCACTTGCATTGTTAGAAGTGTGAGGGTGCAGGTGTCTCAGTGTTGACTGCTGGCAAGGCTCACACCTTCATCCTTGCTCCCAGAGGCTCTGCACAGCAGGTAAGCAACATGAAGTAGTAAGGTCTGATCACCAAGAAAGCAACATGCTGTGTTAGATATTAACCACAGGGCCATGAAAGTATTCCTACTATCCATTTGTAATGGATTTTCAGAGCATGTGGCAGTTCAAAATGAAGGTCAGAGCTAACTACAGGCTACAATTACATCCTATGGAAGGGAGCAGACCATTTACAACGCTGAACCAGTGACCAGGTAGAAAGGTGAGGTGTTGCTTGTTTCCTCTCTGGAGTTGGGGATAAATGGAAGGAAGGACTCTTTCCCAGCTTACAAATATCACCTGCTAGGTGTTGACAGAGAGCTAGGGAGAGGTAAGGGAAGAAAAAGGGTTCTTTCTTTTTCTGCATCTGTAGTGATTTTGGTGTCCTTTGTGATCTATTTTTGTCCGTGGCTGTCAAGATAAAACAGGACAAATAAATCAGCAGAACCCTGTGATCTGGCTCTTCAGTTCTGGGTATTCTTGACACCTCAGCTGGAGACATACTTTGCTGTTCCATGTCACAAATATTCTTCATGTGCATGGGGCCAATAAGCCACAAAAGTGCTAAGGGATTTCTTCAAAATATCACTTACAAGAAGAGACATCAAACAAAGTTCAGAGTTCATTATCAAAAGTGCAGTCTTAATGAAATCCTTCTGCAGACATTCATGATATTTATTAGCTGCTATTTTCCAACCTATTTTGGAAGGTAATTATCTGAATAGCCGGCCACACGCCCCATTTTTTTTGAAAAGGTGATGTACCCTGCAAGCCCTAAACATTCCTGAAGACCGATACAGAAAATGATCAGAGCAGAGCACTGTCCTCAGCTTAACTGGACTGACAGAAACAAGGCAGGGTTGAAAAGGCCAGAAATGTCTCCAGAGGCTCTGAGAGGGAGTGTGGAGAATGTCGGCAGCGTGGCGTTCCCTGCAGCCCCTGGAACCCATGGCTAGAGAGTCGTGCCAGCTGGGTGGGAGTGAACAAAAGGGAAGTGGGATCCAGGGAGCAGACAATTTCCACAACATGTTTTCTGCCTAAACTGGTGGTGATAATTGTGCCAAAAAACAAAAAAAAAAAAAAAAACCAAAAAAAACCCATAAACAACCCCTACCCTCTTTGATTTCTGTTGTTTTGGACCTTATTCTCACAGTGCAGCCAATGGAAGGAAAAGGAAAATAGCTAATGAATGCACTGTTTCAATAGTGATTTACTTGTTGTGAAGGGCTTGAAACTTGTTGTGAAAGCCCCCATGGGTCCCCAGTCCTGAGAGATGTAGACCAGATGTTAGAGCATCTTCCTGAGAAAACTAGTCCTTGCTGCAAACAACTGGTAGGGATGGCAGGGAGCAGGGACCTGCTGTGCCCTGCCTGCCATGGTTAGCACAGCAGAGTGAACAGTTTTCCATTTTTAAACACTTTCCTAACCCAAATGAGTTTTACAAAGAAATCAAGTTTTTCCAACTTCTGTACATTATTCTAAATGTCAGAAATGTGATCCAAATGTTGTGGTGCTAATTGCCTGTAACCCGTAAGGGAAATGAGCATTCTCATTTAAATGTGCTTTCTCTGGGGCTAACAACATGGCCTTTCAAGTGACAGAAAAATAAGTACCCCTCACGAAAGTCTGACTACTCAAATGATATTCAGGCATCTCCTTACCACAGTGCTCATGAGGGACGTGACAACTCATGAATGGATGTGGATGACTTGAGGCTTTTTTTTTCCCTAGGATTTTACATTCACAATATTTATTTCAACTGGGAAGGAAGAATTGTCCCCATGTTATATCAAATTGAAGTCCCAAGTGTGTTTCCTTGCCTGAGTTATTAACCCCTAGTAATGAAGGTTTGAATTGAGATATTAACTGCTGGAGGGGCAAATGAAGTTGCTTTAATAGGTCTAATTAGTCTGCACCTGCAGTGAAGCTAGATGTGGCTGCAAGTCACCAGCAGCTGTGATCCTGAAGGCTTATCAGTGTCAAGCAGCAGCATCTGCAGCAGGCCTCACTCCAGGACCACAGCCAGGACCTCAAAGAGGCATTTATCAGAAGGCAAAGCCATCCCAGACAGAAGAAACACAAGCACAGCCACATGTCCTCAGCCCTGATGAGGCTTTAGTCTTGCAGCTTTGGTGCTGAAGGCCAGCATGGCAGTGGCATGGCAGCAGCACACTGCTTACAGCAGTGCTTGGGCCATGCACAGCAGCTGTTTTCTTAGCCAGGCATTATCAGCCTGATTTACATATTAATTGTAGAACCATGTTTAGTACTTTTGTCTCATCCTTCTTGTTTTTTTTTTTCCTTCCTAGAGCTCAAAAATATTTCAATCCTTGAATACCCAGTTTCAAGATACAGAAAAAGAAATAGAAAGGAAAAAAAAAGAAGCTAAGGTTTTTCATGTCAGTTTTGGAATTGACCAGCATGTTAAGAAGATTGAGAGTTTCTCTAACAAAGCTTATGCATACGACTTAGACCCTTTCTCTGATCCTCTTGTGTTGTTTTGCTTTTTAGCAGCTGACAGGTTAATCCAAGCATAAACAATTGCATTATCATCCTGAAAAGTATTTTCCATATAGTCGATATTCTTCTTAAAAGAGTGAAAATAAAAAGTGTATCCATAAGAAGTCTTTGAATATTGAAAATAGTGTAATTGACTTAGAATTACTTGGCCACCTTCAGAAAATAAACTCAAATGGCCTAATTACTAATACACCATATGGAGGAAAAGCAGAGGTGTGGTGCAGTCTGTTGATGGATCAATTAGCACACAAGGCAGAGGATTGTGTCATCATTGCTGTTACCATCAAAACAAAATCCTATTTTGCATGTGTCCGTAATATCACACAAACTATCTTGTTTTTTTCCATTTGCATAGCACCTCCTTCAAAACTAGTATCTCAAAACACTTTGAAAACATTGAATTAAACCATCTGTGCCTTTGCTTTATTCTCCATGGGTTAGAAAGGTGTAAATGACAACCTGGGGCAGCTGCTGTATAAAAGTAAATAATTTCTAAAGCAGATAGTTTCTTCATACTCTACTGATAACTCCAAGCACTTTTACAAAGTAATGGAAAAACTGCTGAGAGTGGGTACAAACTGGTGAAGGGCTTTTACCTTCACAGCATAGGAGGGGAACCCCCCAGGTGCATACTTATCTTTAGGACCTTAGCAAGGCACTGGGAAATTGCAGTGTGGTACAAATCTCTCCACTGCTTTTATCAGTATAATACACATTGCATTCTGAGGGGAAAGGTTAGAGTGTGAATTCTTTTACCCCCAAATATAATGTAATGAATTACAGCAAGCAGCTAATGTTGCAATTAAGAGAAGTAGGCTCTGGTAGCCTCTCCTTTTAGGCTTGGATTAAGCACCCATAAAGATTCTGAGAAGGCTCCTAGGCAAAAACATATTGCTAAAATTTAAAATTAACTGGCTGCAGTTTTAACAGGAGCAGAAAAGTGACACATTTTGAGAAGCAGTTTGACAAAATTAATTGCTTTTAAATATGGAAATTTCACCTCTGTGGTAATGCTTAGAACATGCAGGAGCACAGGTGAGCTCTGAGGGCTGTAGCTCTTCCTTTCAACCACTGCTGCCCTACGTGGCTAATCTGATAACTGTAGGTCAGCTGCATCATTCACATAAGTCTCTTCTACCAAAATTGTAGGTTTCTGGAATTTCTGCATTAGGCACCCCAATACCCCAGTGTCGGAGGAGTCCATCCTCCAGTTACACTGTGATGGGACCGTTCTGTGGAGCTGCCACCTTTCCTTCCACATGCACATTTGACCAAACAGGAGAAAGCCTTTTTCCTGGTAGATTATCTGTGAAGGTGAACCATTTTGTCACACCAAATACTCTATTTTCAAGGGCCTTTACTTGTGTACAGAAGCCAACTTTTGCAAAAGTCACTGCCCTCCTAATGGAAGTGCTGCATTTAATCAAATACTTTGACATCTGTTTTGTTCTTTAACCAGTCTGCTTTTCATGTTTTTTCTCATGTTCAGCTATGTAACATGGGAAAATGTGTCTTGTACACAATTACTGTTTCGTTCCTCTAGGTTTCATCTTACATGCATTTGTGCCAAGAAATCTGCTTTCCAGCTTTCTTACTTAGGGCCCAATCTAATCCTCTGCTTGCATCATCACTGACAAAAAAGTTATCAATTTCTGAAATTTTAAATAAATGTAGAAAGCAATGCTGTAAGGACACTTTACTCCTGGAAGGATTTGAGATCAACATCCACCTAGCTGCTACCTCTGCTGTCCCTTTTTAATAACCTTTTGTGCTTTTGAAGTTAAATCTCAGACAAAACAGCTGTTTATTGGGTGCAATATATTGGAATGTGGCTAAGAAGTCTGGGCAACTCTGTCTGTAGGGTTCCTCTAGTTGCTTGGAAGCAATACAAATTGGAAAGCCAGACTCTTTACAATTGTGTCAAAATGAGTAAAAGCTGGACAAAACTCAAAACACTCAAAATCATGCATTTTTTTTCTGAAAAGCTAGCATTTTATATTCTTCTGAAGAGACAGACAGGAATCAGTTTGTCTCAAGATGTCAGGATAAACATGACATCAGGTTTCATCCACCTTTCATCCTCTTATACTAGCAAGACTTCCAGGAAGTGGTCTGGTACCAAGGCTGCAGACAGAAGAACCTTCTCTTCCTGAAGTGACGGTACAACACAGTGATGAAGGAAGGCCACTTCTCTGTGTGCTTTTATATATGCAATAAATTATTGCTATGGAATATGGTTGCTAATTCCCATTAAAATTACTATAGTAAATTTTAAGAGCAATCTAAAAATGTCTGATGACTTTCACTGTGCCCAGAGAATGGGAGCTGTCGGAGGCTTTGAGGATACCTGCTATCAATGATAATCTTCCTGTGGAAAATTGTTTACTGTTGGACCATCACTCTTTATATGGTAGGCACAGTGCAGTAAAAGATATCTCACTTCTCTTGGACTGGCTTCCTGCCCAGCCTCCTCCTCCTCCCACCATCCATGTGTCCAGTCACCCTTACAGGAACGCTGCATAATGCTAAAACTTTTAGGGGAACCATATGTCTAGAAAATGAAGTGGGCTTGCAAAATGAGATGGTCTTTAGTCGGAGTTTGGTTTTATTTAGAAATGCCTGAAGCACAGTGATTCTTGTATGAGTTCTGCTGAGAAGCTCTTGGCCAGGATGGAAATTGGACATGAGAAAAGATGATGTGAACACTCCTTGACTGCACATCCACTCAGGGGGTGAGAGCTGAAGTTACACGGCTCCATCCAAATGGGCCTTGCAGCCACATGATGAAGTGCACACATGATGTCACATTTTATTCCTGTGCTGTGATAGTTGTGCCTCAAGTATGATTTCTCTTCTTGTCTTTTCTCATGCTGCACTTGGACAATAAGGCAGCAGTAATTTAAGACACTGATTCCTTCCTGGCTGAATTTTTTGAAAATTCAAATATCTTTGTTTTCTGTGAAAGGAGAAACATGTGTATGCCCAAGAGGCATTCAGTAAGCCTATCTATAGACTTCTGTGTGGGCAACAGCTGCCCAGTAATACAGTAATTTATGATCAGGGGTCTCTGAAAGTGTCTGGAAAACAGGAACCCCAGGCTCAATTCAATTTTGGCATCTCAATACTATTTCTCAGTGCACATGGTTGGGTACTGCTCCACCCACAGAAACACTATCCTTCAGAAATAGGGAAGAAAATCATCACCAAATAATTTATTCTCTGTAGAAGAGCAGGTAAAAACCGAAACTGCAGTTCAGCAGAGAAGTACTTCTACCCTTTGAAACTCCTACTACTGTGCAGGAAACACTGCAACCATAAGACAAAACTCATTATTCAGATACAATACCACTCACTCAAATCCATCCAGAAATGCTAGTGGATTATCTGTATAAAGCAGACCTCAGCTTACACTAGGTACTGTTGCTCTGAGTCACTAACTTAGGCTGTACTGAAAGTCATTCATCCTCCCCCAGCTGGTGCAAAGCCAACAAAAACTCCATGACAGTTCTGTATGGTGTGTTCTGGCTAATTTGACAGAAATGTGATCATGTGCCTGTTCTTGAGCCAGATCAAATTTGTACTTCTGGGAGATCAGTCAGCACATAGCCCTCCAAATAGCACTACAGAGCCACAGCATGAGCACGGGCAGCACACAGGTTCCAGTGACGGAGGCCACTGGGGCTTGAACAGCATCCAACAAGCTCCCCAAACTCCCAGGCCCTCAAACCAGCTACTTCTTGTTTCCCAATATTTCAGTTTTGTGCCACATACAGACTCATCTAAATCAAACAGGAATGCAACACCATTGCATACCATGTTGCTTTCCTCCGAGTATTTGTCTTTGTTGTGGAGAATTTGCAATGGCCTGTGCCATTTGAACTGACAGCTCCAGTTCTCTAAGTCATGGCATCTGTGTATGAAAGTGAGGGAATGTTCATCTGTAACAGGTTAGTTAAAAGAGAAGGAAAAACCCAGACCTGATGTACTCAGCATTTGCATAACATCACTCTCTGAACATACCATCTTAGGGTTTTCAGCAGTAGCTCCTGTGGTCTTTGCTGTGTAGATGTCTTTAGCAAGGTCACAGCTGTCATATCCTGGTTTGGGCTAGGATTTAGTTCTAAATGAACCATACTGTCTTGACATGAAATTGTAGTTTTATGTCCATTTTGGTTGCAGTTGATAACAACTGACAAACAGTACAGATTTAATTGTCAGGAAAGCACCAAGCCTATCTCCTTGTGCCTGATCTTGAAACCTCTTACAGATGTTTACTTCAAAAATGTAGCCAGATACAATCAATAGCTCCATTGATGCCATTTAGATTTCTATACCTCATACTTTCACATTAAAATGTTTTAAAATATGCAAATTTTGCTCAAAGCCAGAAGGTTTGTAGAACATTTTCTTTTCTTTTTCTGAGCTTTCCTTTTGAGTTATACCTTAAGAGTAAAATACCATATGGCAGACACACACACACTTCATAGCAGAATAATGAAGTCCCACAGAAAGTACATACTGTTTCCCACAGAGAATAGTTCTGCCTGTACTTCACATAACTAGTTTTATACAGCTATTTCCCCCCTAAGACAGCTTACAAATTTTACTTTAAGGGATTCATTCCTCTGACAATTATACTAGAGTAAACCTAGAGCCATTTTCCTGAAGGCACTGAAATTACTTAAGAATTATGCTGGCATCACAAGGCTCTGAATGTGATCAATATGTTGTTATTCGGTGCTTGTTACATGAGACCTGAAAAACATGGTTACCAAAATATAATTTATCCATGCCACCATCAGCACTCACAACATCAGCAAAGAACAACAGCATTAAAAGACAATTACATTAAACATGACTTTTAAAAATCTAAAGTCACTGTGTGAATGAAGTTCTGGGAGAAAATTATGACATTATTTGATCTGTATTTTGCAAATATCACTACCGAGGTAAATGCAGGTTTTAATACAGCTAAGCATAAAGTAAGAATTTTTAAAAAATAATTTCTTTTGACAGCATTTAATTTTTAAAATTATCATAAATCATACCTCAGTAATGTAACTTTATTTTTCAAAGAATAAACAAAATTACAGGGGTTTTTTTCTGCATTGAAGATGGTCTTTTAATTCCATATGTAGGAGATATGTAAGACACGAATGCCAGCTAAATTTCAACCATAATAGACTCTGCATGTTGCCACTTCAATGACCTTTTAATCCCTTGGAGTTTAACCATTTCCTAATGTCTCCTAACAGCCATGTTCTTGTTGGGAAAGCCCTTTCTAACTGATAACATCTAAACAAGCTCATACCTTAATTAGAAAAATTTTCCCATAAATATTTATGTTGCTGTGATTAGGCCATTTACTGAATCCAGCTATCCATTATGAGTTAAAATAGAGTACCTTGTTTTGAGAAGCCTGGGGCATGACATAGTTTATACTATGGGACTTTAAATTGTAATTTATCTAATCAAGTGCCTGACCCCTTGCCTCCAAAGTAGCCAGCAGTCACTCAAGGAAAATAACCTTCTGCTGAGCATAGCATCCTTCAGTTTGCATTTTTGTATGTTGGAAATAAATTGGATACATATCTAAGCAAGGATAGCCTCATGCAGCCCTCTTTTTTTGCTTCAACACCCAACACGTGGAAAGTCTGAGAGAGAAAGTGGGCAATCTCTCTTTTCCAGAAGGAAATGCAGAAAGTTACAGGAATACCAAAGGGGGACCTCTACCCAAGGCATAGTGCTCCTGCCTAACGAGGCTGCAGTGCCTCAGAGGGGCTGGGGGGCACTGCCCTGGCTGCGGGTTGCCGCCAGGCAGCCTGCTGTGCTTGGAGTTAGGTACCTGGTGGGATACCTCCCGTTAAGAGAGTGATGAGAGATTTAGGCAGCCTGTTCTCAGGGGCTCTCTGGCTCCTGAGGTGTAGGAAGCACTGAAATGGGGCAGTGTGTGCAGTGCACGTTTGCCTAATTTAGCTGAACGTGGACCCTGAAGACATACTGCCCTGGCAGTGGCCATTCTTTTCGCTTCCTAAAGCCATAGTGTTTAGACTTAGTCTAAGCACTGAGTGCTTAGACTGGGCTTCTGAATGAGGCTTTGGGCAACCTCCATAAGTCTATGCAAGGAAATTTAACTGTGCCTGGGAGCTGGAGCCCAACTATCACACTGCTGATACCCCTCCCTGTCACACCTTTGGCTGTCTCCTTCTGTCACACCTTTCCACGACACAGTCCTGACAGCAAAATTTTCTAAAGCTGGTTCCTGGGAGGAAGCTTGTGCATGGTCCTCCTCTCTTGGTGTCTGGGGAGACTCATAGAGGAGCCACGGCTGCTCCTGGCCAGCTGGCTCATGCTGGTGAGAGCACTGCTGGGCATGTTCCATTTACCAGCATTTCTGATACCATTTGTGACATCTCATATGCTAATTCCATGTCTAAGTAAAGACCCAAGAGTCCCTCCAGAATTCCAACTCCTTCAACATCAAATGGAAGAACATGTTTCTTTTAAAAGAAAATTTAAAATAAATTTTCACTTTATTTACCCAAAATGTTGTAATTTTCAGAAAGAGTTATCTTCATTATTCCCCAGAGATTTGAGCCCAGCTTAGAGTAGCATGTTTAAAATGACAGGAATCCCCATTTTTCTGCTTCCTACCACTTATGCTATCCTCATTTGTAAGGATACATTTCTAGAATTAGTTCATACACATTTCAAAGCTAAAATTGTTTTCCTAACTCCTCCATCTGCAGATTTCTGTCCTTCCATTTCCTTCCACTAGGATTCAATTAATTCACATGCAAAGTAAAAAAATATTTCTTCTTCTACATGTTGACTTCATAGCCCATTACTAAAATTAATTACCATCTTTTTTTTAATCTATTTTTTTCATCTCATTTAAAATCACATCTGCCTTGTTGATTGAGCTGGACACTTTACCACAGTGAATTTGAAACTATTAACAAGTAAAAAAGTCTGAAAGTAAAATAAATAATTTTAAAATGTTCACTTAATGTATTATCTTCTTGGTTACTCTATTTCCTCTCTTTACAAAAACAAACAAAAAAAGACCCCAAAAAAACCAAAACCAGAAACAAAAAACACCCCAAAACAAAACAAAAAAAACACCAAAACCACCCCCAAGAAAAAAAAAGCAAAAACCCAAACAAAACGCAAACAAACAAAAGCCAAAACAAAAAACAAACAAGCAAGCAAACAAACAAACAAAAATGTGAGCAATGGTATTTTCTGTGGTTAAACTGTGTTTATTTCTTTATTGTAAATAGAATTTACAATTTACAAGTTACATATTCTTGTAAAGAATGAAAGTACTTATATTTTAGTAGTATAATTTATTATCTTGGTTTGGATAACAATTTTTTATGCAAATGTGGCAATTTTTTTTTTCTTAGTGTCACATCTAGACTTCCTAAATTGTTTCATGATTACCATATCATGATACTGACCTTGAAATAATAAGATTAGAAAAACAATCATTTGAAGTATTCTTATGTCTAGTCCGGTTTTTGAAACATGAGGGGTCACATTTTTGAGATTTTTCTTTCCAACCACACCAATAATTTTCTCCAACAAAAGATAAAAAACAAATCTGAGGCACTCTGCTGTTTGAAAAAAAAAAAGCTGTTTCTTGAACAGCAACAACAACAATCATGTGAGTAAAATTTAAAATCACAGAGGTTGGCTGCATTGATATGCCTGAATTGGGATTTTTACTGTAGGCTTGAAAACCATAAGCACCATAAAAACTTGAAACATAAAATTTAAATTTTATGGATATGCAGAGATACTGAGCATCACAAGCTCCCCCTGACAACAATTACCAATGCCTTTAAAACTATTGTGTGTAAATAAGCTGGGCACCATAACTCTTGTATGAAGGCTTGCTAGGACAGTAGAAATGCTGTGAGTAAATTCTCTTTTAAGGTGGGTGTGCAAATGAGGTGAATGCAAGTTATGTGGATTCTTTCTCTTCTATCTTTTCCATTTGCACTGTAAATTGGTATTGATTATTAGCAGCTAAATCACTTCCAAAATTTATTTTCATTTCAAATTATGCTTCCTGTTCCTAATTGGATTTGTCAGATTTATTCTTTCCTCTTCAGGAAAATTCCAGGTTCTGATGTGGATAAATAAAATAGTATTTGTTTGAATTCATAAGTCAGACTATTTTATTATTCCTAATTCTCTCCTGAATACTGTTTCTGGTTACTTAGCACAGCTCTCCTGCCACACCACTGTTGACTGCATGAGATGCTTGTAAATGTGAGTTACAAAGAGGGTTTTAAAGCCTTTTATCCCTATAATATTTCAAACTTCCTCAACCAAAACTATTTTCTCTATACTTCTTTCAAGATACTTATCATTCAGCCAACAGTTTTCACCTTGTACTTCACAGCAGGACCCTCTCTGTATCACCCAGCGAGCCATCAGCTTATATTGCCCCAGCTTACTCTGGGAAATCTCACGTTGCCCATCAGCAGCAGATGCCAATCACCGTTCCAGTCTTCAATAAACAATGAAAATGAGAAAAGTGATGGTAAGCAGACAAAAACTGAGTAGTGAAACATATCTTGGGATTGAATAAGGCAGAACATCTATCATGTAGGCTAATTGTTCAGTTGAGGTATTGAGAAGAAACTTCCAATAACAATTTTCAGCAACAGGACATTTTGCTGAAACAACAAGAAACTATTTCTCAGGCTGTAAAATCGGCATATTTATGCTAAGATGAGTTTACACTGGGGTTCTAGAGCAGATCCAGATGAAGACTAAACTCCAAAGGTCATGTTCGGTAGGAGACCATTGGAACATGAGCAGATTCCAGCAGTCAATTTGGCAAAGTAGCAGAAGCATGAAGGGTTTCCTGAACTTCATATTTGTGACAGTCTATGGGGCTAGTTGAAATTAGCTGCAAAATCCTAGAGAAAAAGGTCCTTTAAAATTTAAGCACTTCACCCCTTCCAGTCAGACCAGAAAAGTACTGTCAGGGTTATCAAATTTAGATGTAATATTTTAGTTCTTCTATGTACATCCAAAGGTTGAAGCACACACAAAAAGTATCTTGCATGCTGATAAAATCTTTCAAGGCTTTTGTTTTTCAGCTCAAGAATGGTTTGGCTCAGATGTATAGACTGTGATTTGGGGTATAGTAAGAACTTAGCTTATGTCTGATTTTATCCAGCATTACCTTGCAGTGAAATTATATTCTGATATTGAGGGGTAAATATCTGAATGAAACCCCAATGTCAATCTCTTTGACAAACCCTGATTATGAGCGGGGCTCACAGGTCTCAGCAAGGTCCCAGAGAGGTCTCTGCCCACAACTCACCAGATGGGCAGCAAACCATACTGGCAGCCTAATTCAGATTCTGTGTAACCCCAGCAGGAGACGAGTCTATGAGAATTTGGTCTCTTCTGAATTTTCTGTTCACACACCAGGAAGGCGATCCCAAAGGACTCTTATATTTGAATACCCAGTGTCTTTGTCCTTTATGATGAAGACTCTAACTGGCCATAGCCTAAGCAGGTAAACCTCAGTAGCAGTCCCACACTAACCAAGAGGCAAATACTTTGTTCTTTCATGTGTTAAGAGGACCAGTTTAATGATTTCCCCTTAGTCATCTCTGCATATCATGTGGCATCTTCTCTGTGGAACAGAAAAAGGGAATGCCATCACCAAGTTCAGCACACTGTTGAAAACACTGAATCATCTCCATGACATTTAACATATTCATGCCTCTGAATAGTCACCGAATTTAAGCTCCAACTGTCCCAAACTCCTGTGGTACCAAAGCACTGCAGCAGATTACATCTGTTAATCACCAAGGACTCTGACATTTTAAAAGTAAATTATTCTCTCCATGTGTAACTTAACTAAGCCACTGGGAATACCTTGGCTGACCATTTGAAACACAGGGTATTTCTCAGAAGGTTTGTATGATGTTGCTTAGCAGCAAGGACTCATTTTCACCTTTTTTCCCCCCCTTTTTTTCTGGTGAAAACTGTGAGTTATCCTCCCCAAAAGGACTGGCTGCTTTTCAGTGCTTCAACTATAAAAGGAATGAAACAGGTGCAGAGGACCATGCTCCAGATTTGGCAGTGACAGCCCTGAAGTCTAACAGCAGGAAATGAAAGGCTGTATTCCCACTGTATATTTTTTGGTTGCCAAGGCTGATATGAGAATGTCATTACATGGAGAAAGAGTTGAGATTTTACACTTGTAAGGTCCTTGCCCTGTTTTATTTTCATTTGTGATACACAGAGAAGGGGTCAGAGTACTTTTCCTCAAAATTCTTTTACAGTCGTCTATGGACTGGTATCTCAGTTTAGCCTACTCTTTGTCAACAAGGATAAGAGGTGTCAAATAGATTTTTTCCTATTTCTATTGTGCTGAAGGCCTCTGTGGTTCAGCATGAATCATGTTTTACTGCTGACATTTCTGGCTGATCCGCTTCAACTTTCCAGAACTCTTGCCTGATAAAAGCCATGGTGATAGTCCAACAGGCAAATTGTGATTTGACATCACAAATTCATTGTTCTTCTTTTGTTGCTTAGGACTATTTATACCCCTGGCCTTCTGCAGGTAAGGAACTCTCAATAGATATCTCAGCCATGGATAGAATCTCCTCAATCATCACCTGAACTTTTATGGCGACCAGACAAGCAGGCACTCACTCATTCTCAAGGAGATCCTAGACTGATATGCTGCAGTCTGCATGCCACACTTGGAACTTCTCATTTGGTACATGTCCTGCACAGTATTTCCAACAGAAAGGGAGCAGATGGAGGTAGAAAAAGAAATGGAGCCTTGCTAAAGCTGCTAGAGCCACCATTCTCTGTGTGGCTGTCTCACTTCCCTGTGAGACTTGGAAGAAACATGCTTGGATGGAAAACTGGCAAAGTTTTTCTCCACTGGTCATGGCCAGCACAGGTTCATGAGGGGCAAGTCCTGTGTGACAAATTTAGTTTCACTTTACAGCAAGGTTACCCACTCAGTTGGCCACGAGATGTAATAATTTTGGGTTTCAGTCAAGTTTTTGATACTGTCTCTCACAGTATTCTTCCAGACAAACTGTCTGGCATACAGCTGGTAGTTACTAGAGGGGGGGGTTGGGGGGGTGGGGTGTTCTTCAGGGCTAAACTTTAGAAGCAGCTTTCTTCAGCATCTTTATAAACAACTTAGACACAGGACCAAGTAAGTTTGTCACTTCTACCAAATTGCAGGGAACTGTGGACTACTTCAAGGGCAGCCTTCCTACCAAGCATATGAAGTTCAACAAGGGAAAGTGCTGGATTCTGCACCTGCAGCACACAACCCTGAATGTACAGACTGAGGAATGAGACACTGCAAAGCAGTGATGTCAAGAGTGACCTGGGGGTACTGGTTGAGGGAAAGATGAATTTGAATCAGCAGAGCCCTGGCAGCCAGGAGGATCAACCCTGCCCTGGGGGAATCAGGACCAGTATGGCCTGCCAGGGGCAAGGGAGGGGATTGTCCTGCTCTGCTCTGATCTGGGACAGCCTCACCTGCAGAGTGGCAGTGTTGGGTACCACAATATAAGAGAGAGACTGTCCAAAGGAGGGCAACGAAGATGGTGAAGGGCCTTGAGGGGGAGCTCTGTAAGGAGTGGCTGAGGGCACTGGGTCTTGCTCAGCCTGGAGAAGAGGAGACTGAGGGGAGACCTCACTGCACTCTACAGCTTCTTCTCAAGGGGAAGTAGAGGAGCAGACACTGATCTCTGTGGTGATCAGTGACAGGACCCAAGGGATTGGTCTGAAGTTGTGTCAAGAGAGGTTTAGGCTGGGTATTAGGAATAGGTTTTTCAGCCAGAGGATGGTTGGGCACTGGAAAAGGACCCCAGGGAAGTGGTCACAGCACCAAGTCTGACAAGAGTTCAATAAACATTTCAAAATTTCTCTTGGGCTCTTGGGGTTTTCCTGTGCAGGACCAGAAGCTGGATTTCATTGATCTTTGCGGATCCCTACTGAGTCAGGATATTCTATGACTCTATGACTCAAAATCTCTGTCTGAGGCTTGCTGTGTAGTGAAATTTATACTTTCCAACAATTTGATACAAAATCAATACTTTCAAACAATTTAACACAAAAATATCAAATAGCCACTGTATCATCTTTGTTCCAGTCTCACTTTCTGCAACTGTCTCTGCTGTCCACCAAGGTCTGCAGTCCTCAAAAGCTCTTCCTGAAGACCAGTATTTCCTTTATTTCCTCACTGTACCTTGAGGAGGAATCCTTTCCTCAGCAGCTCTGGGCATCCCAGGCTTAAAGGAGCTATTGTAGTGTTTCTCTCAGAAACATTCATGGATGTCTAAGCTGGTGAGTGAAGGAAACCTGCAAAGGTTAAAGAAAAAAAATCATTTTGGGAACAAGCGTGCACAGCTATTTACAGAGGTTTCAATTACAGGGATGAGGTAGCCAGGATGGTCTGAGCTCTCTAGGCTCAGCAGGTCTGTGCTTGGCATTAAAGTGCTCATTGTTTCCTGCCCTCAGATCACTGGGAGGCTGGCTGGATGGTACCTGGCTGGCACATGGAAAATGGATATGTCTCTGTAGTGCATAGTCCAAAGAGGATGCAAATAGCCACTGGCTGCTCACAGGAGCCTGTACCAATTCTCAGTGCTCAGCTCTCATCCCTCCTGGCATGGCCACAGAGCATTCTGGCTTCAGGAACCCGGCGTTGCTCGGCTGCATGCCACATTGACTGCCTCACCCCTCCTCCTACTTCTGCACGCTGGCAGTTTGCAGCACCTCTTTGAAAGCTGTCAGCCTCCTTTCCCTCTCCCCTGTTTATACTGGATCATATTCACCATCGTCTTGGCTCTGGCAGGCAGTCATGTCATGGACAGTCTGGATTCACCCACAGATGTTGTTACTCTGAGCACAGGGAAATGAAAGCAGTCTCTGTTCCCTCCCTCTGTGGAGGGACAGGAGCTTCTCTTCCTGACTTTTAAGCCCTCTCTTCTAGCATGACTCCACCTTCCTGTTCACAGTGCAGGGATCTCTCTGATCCAGGAGAGAAAAAAAAACCCTTTGGTTTTAATTGACATCCAAAAGAGAAGGACAGATGATGTGCTCATGGTGGTAAGAGCTGTGTCTGTACCACCTGGAGTGTTTATGAAAGATGAGGATAACATAGGAGCAAATATAAATGAGGGATTTCTGTTCAGCGGAAAGCCCAAGCTGAGCCTGGGACCAGTGCTGTGCAAGAGCAGCGGCCTGTTGCCCTGTTAAGGGATGGTCTGACTTCCTCAGGCTGGATGAGATGATTTTATTCCAGCTCAGCAAAGGTGTTTCTTCATCTAAGCAACAGGAAGTTCAGCCAAGTAGGCCTGGGTGATGGAAAAGCCAGGGCCAGTGAGGCACTGCAAGACAGCATTAAAGGCAAACCAGGGCCAAGGTGTGGGACCCCCATGAGGTGTTATTGGCCCCTTGGTGGGGCCACCTCAGAGCTCTTGGCCTACCATAGGTTATTGTATCTTGAATGTAAGATTTGAGGAAAGAGTGATTTGGCCCATCAATAAAGGGTCTGAGCCCTGTGACTCATCAAGGACTCTCTGAAAATGCTTGTCTAAGGGTGATTCACACAATAAGAGGGCAACACCAGCAGACCCTGAGTCTAAGGCATTGGCAGCCTGAGGGGTCTGGTGGAAAGACCTGGACAGAGGACCAAGACAGGCACAGTACAAGAATTGAGCAGAGAGCTGGACAGAAAATGTGTTTATACATTTTTAAGTCCATCACTCAGTTCTATAAAACCAAACCTTCCATCCATGCAGACTGCTGGGTATGGATGGGGCACAGTCACAGCAGCAGAAAGCAGGCAAGGACACAGCAAAGCTCTCAGGTGTCTTTGTCCTGATCTTACAGACCTGGGAGCAGACACACTTCTGCTGACACACCTGTTATATTTAGGAAAGATGAACTCTGATCTCAGCCATGCTTTCTGCAGGAGCTGCGCAGGGAAATCTGCTTTGGCCTCCCCTTTGGAGTGCACTGTTGGTGAAGGTGTCCTGAGCTGTCCCACTGCTTTCCTTCCCACCACATCTCTCCCCCACTCTCTGAGGTATGTTTAGAAGATAGCGCTTTACCTTGTGGCGCTGCTTATACTTGCTCGTTCAGTGTAAATAACTATATTAACTTTATAGGCAGCCCCAGTTTGAACTGACTGAGGTTCATGTAGCAGACTGGAACTACGCCAGGCCCACCAGAGCAGCATCCTGTTAGTGCAAGGTGGAGCCTGAACAACTCTCAGGTTGGGAGGTCTTTCCAAATGAATGTGATCCCTCCTTGTTCTTACAGATTAGTTTTAACACTGACACAATGGCTGCCAAATACGGAATCTGCCAGAAATGTTAACAAATGGCACTTTGATCTTGTTCACTTGTTCTTGTTAAGTATGTATTGTATTATTTTGCCTTTTTGTGGTCAGAATAAAAATGTTTTGCCCTTGCATATCACTAGCGTTCAATAATCTATGTACTGTGTTACATGGGGCTTCTGCTTTTCACTGCTCCTTCATTTTGCATTGCTTAATGTACCAACTTTAGCAGTTGTTTCAGGCTCTACATTTGTTTAAGTACCTCAGGGAGATTTTATAATTTTATATAAAAGACTGAGATTTGTGGATACTTGTTGACATTCTCATCTAAACAGCTGCAGAATGTATTTTTTATTAGATGGGTAAAAACTACTTAAAATCAGTTTGAACTTTCATGCTAGTTATTAAGCTCTTGGCTTAGTTTTTAATGCAGTTCACATATCTATTCTTGGCACAAAGTTTACATTTTTCTAACCACATACATTATATGTGAGCAAAGAAACTAATATTCAGTAATAAAATTATATGTTGACAATTATCTAGTGACATTATTTCTCACAACGCAATGACCTCAGTGTACTGTAACAAATATAGTATGTAAGTCAAACACTGTAATTCTCGTCCTCAAACACAATAGAAGTTTATGGAAAATGTAATCCCCACTAGTCAATAAAGAAAAAGAAACTGTTGATGAGGAATTTTTGGGCCAAATCAAAGTGCTACATTTGTTTGCATATAAAACTGAAGAATAAGATGTAACATGTTAACCCTATTGCCATGAGGCATTGAGTATATTCTGGTAGTTTAGCATAATAATACAATACAGCAATTATACTAGAGGAGATTCATATAAACTCACAAAATGGAACGAATATGCATCATTATTGCGGTTTCTTGATATTCTAAAATCAGTGTTTGTCATTTTTTTATTTCAGAAACAACCACATAGAAGATCTCTATTTTCAAAATGCAAAGAACATTCTGTTCTCAAAACAAATTGATTGCTTGTGCTGTATATCACACTGTAGTTAATCAACTCTCAATCTCATTTTTGAAGATAAAGTTCCGACATGTTATCAGGTAAACCAAAAATATATTGTCCTCTTCCTCCAAATGCTGGAAGTCAGAAAAAATGCATACACATTTCAGAAATGCTACTCCACATTTATAAAATTGTTTAATGGTTCCTTTCACAAAGAGAACACATTCATGCCAAAAATGTTATCTGTCATCCATTGGATAGATATGTTGTTCCTCTGTAGCTAAAATTGCACTTTTAAGTATATTGCCGATAAGGATACTGAACTTCACACTGATGCCATTGATACTGGACTTGAACAGCACAGTTTAATATTTTAACAATACAGTTTACCATTTCAGTGCCAATTCATTGTCTTAGAGATAAAATGACAAGACTTGGGAAGAATACCTGTCTGCAGAGAATTCAGCAGCGGAGTTATCTGGGATTATCCAGACCATGCAGACCTGAGCACTGACCTCCATAGATACTGGTCTTTTGGCTGACAGGTTGTGCAACATGCTTGCTCTCAGTGCTTCTCTCCACAGCACTTTTGCAGTTCTCAGGCAATGACTGTCATTAGCAACACCACTGTCCTACTATTCACTTCAGGTGTGAGGATCGGTTATAACCAGCAGCAGTAGAAATGGAGCTATCAGCACAGCAAGGAGGAAATAGAAACAATAGAAGGATAGTGGAACACACATTTTCCTCCCTACCAAAAATCCTTCAAAATCCAGATGCCTTTGAACAGTAATCTATAAATTTCCAGTATGTGTCATATAGTGTCTCTGTTCATGTTGTCAAAGACTTTCAGACAGCTGATAAAATTTAAGGCAAGTGGTAGCTGCTGATTTTTCAAATCGACAAAGTGTGAAAATGATATCAGTGCAGGAATTCATGGGGGGGAAAAAACCCTTTGCTGTTTTTGAGCCCTGTTAAGAAAAATTTGAAAAAAAAACCCTCAAACAAAATATGGGTACATACATTTAGCAACTGGAAACTAAAAGTAGGTAACTCACAAATAGTTTTGTTCAAACTCAGTCTCATCCAAGCTTTTATGGAAAGATTTTATAGTAAAGCTGAACTGGTCATGACATTGCTCTCTCTGCTGGTGCACTCTGATGAAGATGTAAACCTCTCACTATCTGCTTGGGAGGGACTCATGCTGGGTACCATTCTTGAAAAATTCATGTGCTGCTTACAGAGTGTTCCTGCTTTAACTTTCAACTGTGCTGGTGTCTTGCAACCAGATAAGGTCACCATTGTTATCTGGAAAATATTTAAGACCAACGTAATTTGTAATGTTCAGGTGACATCTAATTTTAATACTCTCTTTTGTGTAGTGTCTTCCAAGAATAAAGTGGGGAATCTTCTGCAGGGTGATGCAGTTTTAAACTCTCAGCAACCTAAAGAATTACTGTTCAAAATTTTCTAAGCTTCCTCAAGCAATTCCTGTTTATACAGGGTGTGGCTGTGGTGGGTTAACCCTTGGAGTATCAAGCAGTAGTGAGGCAGTCTGTTGTAATTCAGTAGCTGAATGGTACATTAGGTAGTGTCCTGGGGTGACAGGAAGGTACTTTGAATTAACCTGCCAGAGGAAGAGCAGCTGGGAGAAAAGGTGAAAACACTGTAAGAGGAGTAACTATGCCACTTATTGGGTAAATACTATCCTGTTTATTGTATACGCCACTTTTTTCCTTCTTTATATTAATAATTTTTGACAGGATGGTTGTTATTCTCAAAGCAAGACCAGAAGATGTGGCTACAAGGAACTCAGGTAAAAAAATGCTATAATTAAAAATGTCAAATTCTTAAAATTTTATGATGCTTTAATAATTTGGTCAGGCTTTAATTCACAAAATCACAAAATAGGCATTGAGTCTGTCTCCTGGTTCTGCACAGCACTATCCCCAAGAATCACACCATATGCCCAGGAGTATTGTTAGAACAGAACCTAGAAGATCTGCACAGACTGAATTTTAGATTGAAGGGGTTCGCCCATTTTCCAGAAGGACATTAAGGTGAGAATGTTATTTTACCTAAGTTAAAAATAACATTCATTATTGGGGAGGTTCCAATGTCTTAGTGTTTTGGGTCAGGGCTCTGAAACATGTCAGGCTGTGTGTATAGAATCCTGCCATTAAAACTCTGCCTTAGCCATTCCTTGTGAAATTTGCCCAAACTTGGTTTAAAGCGCAAAACTGTGAAAACTGTCAGTTTACCTCTGACAACAGATCACATGCTAGAGGCTGATGCCTGCCTTTCCACAACAATTTCTGTCTATTTACTGTGCTCCATCATAGGGTGAAAAGGCACAAGAATCTGTTCCTCTGGACCCAAGGATGTGACTAAAACCTAATACAAGGAAACTCTCCATTATATTCCCACTACCTCTCCTGAGGGCCTCCAGATCTCTGAAGGAGAAGGAAGAAGATGCCTCATGTCTGAAGAGCTTGCAAGGAGTGCTGGAAGGAAAGGAGAAGTGGTGGAGGGAACAAGGGAGAGGTCAGGAACTGGGGAATGGGGTTCTACAGGAATGCAGGAGCATTGCACCTCCAAACTCCAAGTCATGCTCAATATCACTGAGCTGCTGCAGACTCCAGTGCTGTGTACCTGGCCACTGGGATCTGATACACCTCCTTCAATGCCCTGCCCTTAAAGAGCCTTATATCCATTACCTTTAATAACTTAAGGATCCAACTCCATCAGCTTCAGGTCTGAATGCCACCAATAGATAAAATGGAGTCAGTAATATTCCAGTCACAGAACTGCTGCATCATGTACTGAATTTGTCAGTGCATGTTTAACTTTTAGCTTAAAATTGCATTAAAAGAAAACATATTTTAAATAGATTGAGATTGAGGGTTCACCTACTTAGATTTGTGCATTTGTATAACAAACTGTGCTAAGACAAGTATAGTTTCTGTTCCCCTGTGTTGTTAGTTTCTCATTGCTTCAGGAGAATGAAATGTGAAATAAGGGAAACACTTAAGACTTCCAATTAACTTTTGAAAGCTTGATGAGTGCTAAATATATCATGTGGAGCAGGAAATAGACCAACAGGCCTACAATTCATTGATGTGTTTGTTTTAGTCCTTTGTGTGTTTTCTAAAGATCCACTGATTGCTCTGCTATATTTATTTGAAAGCGCTGCAAAAGAGGAGGGAAAAATGGATGCTACAGCAGAAAAATATTTTTTCCCATATTTGAGTGGGAGAATGAAATTATTATCATAAAGACATGCAGAATTTATGCATTAATTTTACAGTAAAAAAAAATTTATGGAAAGCTGAAGCATTACTATTTTTAAAAATAGCTTGTGCATAATTAACTATTTCACCTAGACTGGTATTAAACACTTATTGATTATGAACACTGTTAGACTTTTTTTCTTAGATATTAATGCAATTTAAAATATCAGCTTTAACCTCATTTCCATGGGATGGTTAAAGAAATTTAATAAGAATAATGTGAGAAATGTGTATCTGATTAAGAAGATTTTTTTTTTAAAGACCAGGGAATTGATTTTCTAACCACAGATATTAATTTTGCACATATGCAATTCTTCTGAGTAATACAGATTTAAACCTGTTCAATGCAGCTGGCAGAGGAATCAGTAATGGCAAACCAGGTATTTAACTGCTTCTTCTCCATTCAGCCTGTAGCTTAAGCTGCTGCATTTCTGATCCCACACAAAGCAAGGAGTGCACAGCTGAGGCTATTGCTCTGGGAAGATGTGACACACATAGGCTCTGAAATCATGGATTGCAATCTATTGTGCAATATTAAGAAGTACTTTCATTTAGTAGAAAATGGACTTTCCTTCTCTTGTCCCCATCAGTGGTGATTGACATCTGTGGGTGCTGCCAGATATGAGAGATCTGAGACTCTCTGATCAACAGCTTCAGGGAAACACAACCAAACCAAACTTAAAGGCTGATGGAAATCATTGCTGTGAATGCAGAAAAGGCAAATGCAAAAGGTACAGCTCAGCTGTGAATGTCATGTCCTGGCCCCAACTCAATGATCAAAGACATTCCAAAACAAGCACTAAGTTCCTGCAAGCTGCCAAAGAATTTGGGTGCAGTACTAGGAAAAAGATGAAGAACAGATTATACATCAGTAGCAGCTACTCTCTAGTTTGATGAGGATGGATTTTTTTTTTTAAATAGCTGGAAATATTTACAAGACTATTACATGTTCACAAAGATCCTCAAGAACTGGGATATAAAGTATTGTAGCTCTCCAAGTTGGTCTTTAAAGAAAATACAAAAATCTGGGGTTATGGGCTGGGAGGAGAAGGGAGAGTGATGAAAGAAATGGTGAAGTAAAAAGGGACAGCAGAGATTAGGAGGGAATCATGATAGAAGGGTAGCTTTGAAACTATGAATCTCCTGCACTCAACCTAAAACATATTGCCATATGACTAGAAAGTCACATTACAAGAATTAAAACTTTTGGCACCTCTTTCCTGCAATGACACCAGGAGAGGAGGGGACACAAACATCACAAAGTGGCTTTCATGTTTGTCATGAACAAGAGGAATCTTGATTTTGAATAGCAAATGACAGTATGTGTATTTCACATAGACCAGAGTTGCATCTTACTTGGTCCATCCCTCTCTCTGTGCCCACCTATCTCCTCGGCAGGAAAACAAGCTATTAAAAAGAAAACAAGCTTTGCATGACTGGTTTGAAACAGCATCTGGTGCCTTGGAAACTGCTTCTTCAGCCAGTTCTCTTGGCTTCTTTGGAGATGCAGTGATGTTCAGCTGCAATATGGTTAGGCTTGGTTCCCAGATCATATCTGCATTGGCCTGTGGATCCTGGGCCTCCGAGTACTGGAAGTAGATGGAGAAACTGCTCAGAACGTGTACGTGGCTGGAACAAACTCACACCAGATGGCCATTCAAAATAGCAGTCAGGAGAAAAGTGTCACACAGAGCAGATGCAAGTCTCATCCTTGAGAAAAGTCCTCACAGCTGCCATTTTCCTCTGACTCATCTTCTAGACGAACTGTGTTTATTTCAATTGCAGCCAGTTTCGAGTCACAGATGCTGCATGTCAGACCAGTCCACTGGGGCTTCTTTGTGGCTGAGCTGAGGAAAGTACCTTAGGCAACTAAACTTTTTGGTTAGTACATGCAAATTCTCAGCTTTCTCTTATTTTCAGCTGTACTGTTGATAGAACTGTGGGACAACTACAGAAGCACTAATGCAAATGCAGACAAAAATATACCAGACAGAGATTTCTAACAATGATAAACAGAACCCTCTTGATTTAAAGGAATATTGGATCAGCCTTGCATTAAAGCAGAGCTTTGGCTTTCAGTGCTGGGTGATAAAAAGATATTTCAAACACAAAGTGTCTGAGATCTTTAGAGATTTAATTATGTGAAGCAAAAAGTTCCTCTGAGCACCTGCATCTGTATGAAATGTTCTTTGAGATGTACTGCTCTTGAGAAAGCTTTTTCCCCTGATATTTCAAGAGCTACCTTTTTCAATACTTTAGCCACAATTTCTTTGTACTAAATCTGGATAGTACAGTGTAATGACATGAAAGGCAAAAATAGAATTGGAGGAGTTTTTTCTAATTTCCTGCTAATTTCTCCAGCAAACTCTGAAAGGTTTGCATTCATTTCACCAAACACTGGTACTGTCTGCACTAAGAATTTGGTCTATTTTGATGTTCTTTCAGTTCCCAAAATAAAAAGTTAAGGATCTTTTGTGAACATCTTTCCTCCCCAGCTAGAAAACATGTGAATGCAGCTCTGTCACTCCTCTTTCTAATCTGAAGTACCCCTGTGCTATGGAGGGGCACAATTTCAGCTCCCACCTTAGTCTAACCTACAAAATACTTTATATTTCCTTGCTCAAGAAGGACTCTGCCTCTATCCTATGCTGCCTGCTGCTCTCCTCCAGTTATTCTATGAGATCCCCCCATTTACCGAGGCAGGAGATTTAATTTACCATTTTCTTTCATAAGTTTTAAGTCACTTTAGTTAAAAGAACTCTCATTTTCCCCCCAAATAATGTCTTTAAGCTACTCAAAATTGTGGATTTGAGACAATACTGTTCAGTCAGTGGACCAATTCCAACAATTTCCTTAGAATCCATTAAACCATGAGGAAGCTCAAAGACATTTGCATTTCTTCAGAGCTACTAGGCTCCCAAGATTTCCTAAGTTAATTATTCACCATATAGACCTTTCCACAGTGTCATAAAATAAACAAACAAACAGCAGATCAAGAAAGGTGGTTTCATAAAACCTCAATAGCACACACAAGGACAAAACTCTTTGTTCCACTTTTATTAATCTGTTGTATTTTACATGGCTTTGGACCAAGTTATGCAACAAAGGGAAGACAGTCAGCATTAAACTTTTTGAACTACTGCATTGCCTTGATTCTTTGGCATCAATCAGTAAAACCTGCATGATTTTCGTACAAGGTGAAAATATCCTGCTTGTTGGTGGTCAAACACCTTCTAGAAAGGTGTCAACACAAGCTAGAAAGGCAGCAGCTGTTGTCCTAGTCATACCTGATTTGAGGAAAGCAGCAAGTTGTCTACATATTTTCACAATGCCATTTATAAGGCATGTTTGTGGCTTGATGCCATATGAATTGTTTGCTTTGAGAGAGGAAACAAAATTTTTGTACAAGACTTTGACAGAAATACTGAAAAGGCTTTTTCCTTTTTTTTTTTTGCGAAGCACAGGCTGAAGAAGTCAACTGCTTTGAAAAACTGAATAAATTCTGTTCCCAGTGGTGCTTTGCTGCTCTCCAGAATAGAAAGTCCCAAAGACCCTAAGAAAGTCCAGCTTCTCCTACCCACAAACAGTGGCTCTGCCGTGGTAACGTATTCTGTATTTCTGTTGAAAAATCAACTCTATTTGGTCTGGTTGGGATAGAGTATGGTACATCAGCATAGTCTGATGTCAGGATGCTTGGATTCTGTAAGGAGGCTCATCTGGAAGCAATGCATCTGTTTCAGTTCTTTGTAGAAATATTTAATTCTAAATTTTCACAAAAGCCATTTCCCTTAAAACAACTCATCTGCTTAAAATTAGGCATGTACTTGTTTGTCTTGCTGACTCGAGGCCATACAATATACAGACTTCTGATGCTGAGTAATTTATATGCCTGCATAAATCAGTGGGTAGCCAACAGAGGACAGACTAAATTCAACAATTTTATGTGTGCATTCTTCTTTTATGGTAAAAAGATCATGGAAATAATCTCATATGTCATGCCTTTGAAAGTTCATTCCTTCTTCTGTCATGTCTGGAAAATGCAATGGGTTATGATTATTTACAAGATTTTTAGTGAATTATTTACAATCCTCAGCAAAGAAAAAATGTGGACTTTGCTATCTTCTCTAGTACTTGTAAGGAAGGTTACAAAGGTGACCACAAAGTCTGTAAGAGTTCCTTCTCTCCTTTCACCCCTTTGGAAGATTTAAATGTTTGAAGACTGTATAAAGCCTGAACAAGTTCTATTCCTGTAGGAGAGTCAGAGACTAGCAAGAAAGCCATACATCCTGTCTCAATTAACAAAATTTAATCTGAAAAAGAGGGATCCAGGACTGCAACTGCACATTTCCAGCTCCCTCTGAGGAGTGAAATGGAGTGCATTGAACTGAAATGCTCTTATAAACACATCTTGGTCTTCTTGAGTTATGGATGGACCTTCACATTGAAAGCTGCTGAGCATCTTGTCCTTTTAGTATACAGAATGCATTTCTCATATCTGTACAGAAAGTGTAAGAACATATCCTTGCCAAATCACAGAAGAAACCTGATAAATGCAGTTACATATGCAGAATAGAATATTTGCATAGATGGAAATAATGTCATAGAGAAGAAGAAAAAAAAAATTACTCCAAACGGATAAATTCCCATTTCTAGCCCTGGCTTGATTCCTTGCCATTTTCCAAAGCTTATGGGCTATATTCAGGGAAAGGAGAGATGTTTTGCTTGGTAAAACACACACTGAGGGCTATTTACCAGCAATCAGCAGGTTTCAGCAGGCCATCCTGTAGCACACTGTGAGCCATGGAGTCCCAGGGGTTGGATCCAGTGTAGGTCTGCGAGTGGCACAGGCAGGATGATGGCAGAGAGCAGGGGTGCCTGCCTGAGTGGGGTTCACAGGCCCACTATGGGCATCAGGGCTGCCAAGCACAGGGAGAGCAGCCACAAGCAGCCCCTGCCTTGGCAGCTACAGCAGCTCCAACGCAGCAGCGAGGTGGATGAATGAACATATTGGCAAGATTTGTTACAAAAATTAATTTCCTCCAAATGATTGCATGTATTATGCCAGACTCAGCTGATTTTTAAACCTTATTAAGCCTTTAAGTTATAATTCATTGCTATTTTCCACCTCAAGTTCACTAATGGTAGAGACCATTCATGTGCATTTAAAGCTCTGCCTGTAAAATGCATGTAAAACACCTAATTCTTGAATTACATCTTAAAGCCAAAGGAGTAAGAAAGAGGCAGGGGATATTGACCCTTTTCAGTTTAGAGGTGGGAAATAGAATTGTTGCTAAACCCAAAAATAACCAAAAACATCACAAGATTTATGAAAAAGACACAATTTTCTTGAACCAACCAGGATAAAAAAGGGGCAAAATTTCATTGTATTTTCTTACCTACAGTGACAGCCAACCATATGAATTTAAAAAATGCAACTAGTAAAAAATCCTTCCTTCCCCTCCAAGCCCCTTCTACATACGATGCAGGCTTTGTGTGACATTGATACATTAATGCCTTGTATGTGCCTCTGGTCATGAAAAAAATCTCTGACATAGCAGGCAGGAGAACATCTGAACTAGGCTGACATCTCACCAGTCCACAATATTTGAGTTTTATGAGTGTGAGTAGAACAGACAATCCCATCTACCCTTGCTTTAATAGTTTCCTTCAAGTCTGGGAAACTACAGAGAATGTAAACAGCAAGGTAATTAGAACATGTATTGCTTAATTCATTGTCATGGGCGGCTGAGAGTTTTCCAGATAAAGTATTTTCCTTTAGGAAACAGTTGTGCTTTGAAAAGAAAAACGTGTTACAAAAAGTTGGGTTTTTTTTTTTTCTCAAATTATTCCAAAGTCTATTTTTAAAACTACCAACATTTTCAGTTTCAGCATTATTAGTATAAAAATTCATCTTTGGTTCAAGAAATCCTTCAGAACTTCCATGTATCTATAGTAGAAACTGTAAATGAGAGTCAGAATCAAAATGAAAACTCTACAAAAATTGACAGGAAATGTTTTAATTTCCTCAAATCAAGATGTCTTCTTTAATAGACTGCTGGAATGAACATGTGTAAGAGTTTGATTTTTCATCCTCATTCAAGCTAAAAACTATTTTTATGAATGTCAACTTCCCCAAGAAAGATATAATTTCCTCATCGGTCCTATTCCTTGTGAACCTTTAACAAGTGCACGATACACTGATTCCTGACAGCAGAACACAGTGAGAATATACTGTGGTAGAAATTAACTCCATCTTCTATTCTGAACTATCTTAAGCAGCTCTGTTAATATAATAGGCTTGTGGGCATATATTATACAGTGACATGAGGCCTAACCTTTCCCTTTCAAGCAGTTTCTCATTTCCTGACTTCAACAAACATAAGAGAATATCACATGGTGAAAGAATGCTGTGAAAATTATATTGAATCATCTGGCAGTATTTAAACCATGAGATGACATTTTATTTTGCTTATTCTACATGGAAATTCCTAACATCAGCCCTTGCTCAAATACATCAGGCTAGTCTCTGCTGTTTCTTTTCAAACATTCTTTATTCTCCTCTTCTATTTTTTTGTTGTATCTTTTTGTCTCTTAGCTTGAATATTGATTTTTGTAGATCTCTAAAAGGAGATAAACACCTTGAGTCTGAGGTTTTCTTTCTTTTCTGAAAAAAAACTGAATAGAGAATTATTTAACAAGATTTTTTTTCCTCTCTCATTTTCTATTTTCTCTGGACCCCTTCAGATTCATAGGTATTCAATAGGATGTTAACAACAAATGCTCAGTGTCTGCCCTAACGCTTCAGGGATGCTCTAAGGGAACCTTCAATATGCAATGGTCAAGGTAGTTACATTTTATATGTTTAAATCAATTTATTTCTGGCAGAGTGGCTACTATGCTCCAAGGGCTCAATTTAATACCATGGTGCCTCTCAGGCCAGACTGCTCATACACCTAAAGCTGACCATTCTCTTAAGAGCTTTCTTGGAGACTGTCCAGAGCTCTCAACACCTTGAACAGCTGAAGCTCAAACACAGGGTTATTTCCCAGAAGATGTAGCACTTAGTGAAGCTATAAAAGTAAGAATCCAGGAAAAAAAGGTATGTGACAGTATGAAAAGGAAAGAAAATTAACAAAGCACAATAAGACATCAATTGCATACCTCTAGAGACAAGTAAACAATGCATTACAGCTAGCAAGTAGCAACTGATTGCTGCCTTTTGAACCAAAGGGAAAAGGCTGCGCTGTTAGCAGGGAGGATCTTATGACACTACATATGTTTTCATGGATTTGAAATCCAAAAAGGGCTGTTAGGTCTTCTACTTATACTTGCTTAATAAGACAGGCCATAAAAATTCATGCTCCTTCTTCCATTCAGTAATGACTTTTGTGCTGGCAAGAGCACTCTACCCCCCTGGGGAGCCTTAATCTGAAAACTTAGCAAGGGGAGAAGTGGCTCTCTTGGCCCCTATGTTCTTCCTACATTCCAGCAAAGGTTTACCGGCCCACATGCAATGCCATCAACGCCAACACTATATGATCCCGTGACATATAATTATAGATGACAGGCCACGATTAATTGCTTGCTTTAGGTGCTCCCAAATGCATCTTGGTTCCTTGGCACTGCTAGCCATGGCAGCAGCTTGCAGCCAGACAGGACTGCAGTCCAGTGATGTGCTACTTCACTCTGGTGCTCGTTGCAAGGGCAATTGCACAAACTGCAGTTTAGGAAGAGCAGGCCTGCCAGAAAATTAAGTTGTGGCAGCTACAGCACCTTCATTGTCACCTAGAGAAAGGTAGAGACATTTGAATGTCACAGAAAATTTCTGTATATCTTAAATTAATTTCAAATTCTCCATGGTCACATGGGAAATCACTGCCTACTTCAGCTGACTCCGTGGAACACATGAACCTTAGGGGTAGGCTTACTCAAGAAAAGGGGGAATGTGAGATTACAGCATTAGATATGGTATTAGAAAGGCCGGAGCATTGTGACCCTACTGTGTTCTTTAGAGCAGTTCCCAGCAAATTTGGGAATTGTTTCTCTGCATAAGAAAAAATATCTTTTTATGAGCATATGAGTTATACCAGTTAATTTCCAGCAAAACAAAAACCAAAAGTCTCAGAGAAGAAGGCATAACCATATTTATTCTACACTACAGCTTTGGTGTAATAATATATACAAGCTTTCTGGAATTACTTTTCTTTTCTTTGGCTTTTTTTTTTTTTTTTTTTAACCAGTAAAAACATGAAAATACTTCTAGTTCTTTCTGGGCTGTGTAACATAGAATCCTCAAAATGTGTTTGTTCCTCAGCTTATGAATAGCTCCTCTCTGAGGTGCATAACAATGTCTAGTTTTTGTTGTTTAAGGATTCTCTTCATTCTTTTTTAGTAATACTGGACTCTCTTCTATCACAACTCTACACTAAAAAATGTGTTCTGGTTTTTAGAGATACAGATGCACTTGTAACTGGAGAGGAAAGTTCTCATGGTGATGCCACAAAGGAAAATAGTTTTTAAAAATTCCTTGGACTACAACACTGGTATCCATTCCATACAAAACCCTGGCATGGTACAGGTATGTGTACATAATTTACTCTCCAAGATTTTGGTCAACCTATTCCACATTTTTGCAGTAGGGCAAATTCAGAATTTATTCCACTATCGAATAAATGTTGATGAGATCTGTGCATGCATAATATGAAATTGTAAGTGGCAAATAAAGTAATGTTAGCAGCAAAAGAAGTCCAAGTCCCTGGAGAACATTTATGAAAGTGGAACAAGAGGTTTCATTGTTCCTATGCAGCGTGTATCAGAGTAACGACTAGGAAAAAGACCTTCAGCTCTCAGAGAGCAAAAGCAGTTATTTTCAAAGAACAAACGAAAGGAAATATGGAGGGGAAAAAAAAAGAAATTAACTTGATTAATTCAAGACATAGTTAATATTTTGTTCCCAAAGAAGAAATTATCTGTCTCAAAACTCAGTCTTCTCTGCTTCTCAGCTTTTATTGAGTTATGTGGATGGTCTGGACTTAGCAGCAGTTACATTGCCTGTTTTAATAGTACAAAGAAAGTTGGAAACTTAGGTAACCCTGCCTGACTTCCAGTCATCCTAGTAACAGCCCAACAACAGCCATGCAGTGTCTGCGAAACATCCAGGAGATGCCAGACAAATTATCTCCAAGGTTTTTCCAAAACAAAAGAGAATCTTTAAAGACATTTTATTATCCATAAACAGTTCTCAGACAGATAGCAATTTAAGGAAGACAAGCAACTTCAAAAAGAGTGGAAATTCTGAATTCATGCCTAAAATTAAAATAACTTTTTAATAGCCTTGCCCAAAGAGGAATTAATGAATGTTCTTTCACATCTTTACATAAAGCCAGACTCTGGCAGATGTGAGATAGATTACTACATGCAACATAAACAATATTTGGTCTTTTATCCTGACAGCCAGGAGCGTTCATCTCTGTACTTGAACAAAAGACCATTTCTAGCTCAGCAGAGGATGTAAACAACCCCGGTCACTAGTTGCACTCCAGGAACCCACAGGAATACCTGGGCAATGTTCCCACCAAACCCTGAAAGCCAAGCTAAGGGGGAGGCGAAGGGAAGCACAGCAGCAAGCCCGGAGCAGGATTTGGTCTGAACAGCAGGATTCATCAGCAGTGTTTGCTTTTGTGCAGGCTGAGGACTGCCAGCCCCTGCCCAGCTGAGCTCTTCAAGCTGTAGCTAGGAGACTGCCTCCAACATGCTAAAAATATATCCCCTGCACCAGTCAGTGACAGCCTGTTTGGAAGAGCCGGGGGTGACCTTGGCTGTTGCTGGACCTGGTTTCAGGGAAGCAGGGAGGTTGGCTGGCAGCTGAGCCCAGGCCCCCAGCAGTAGTGCACACTGCCCATCACAGGGGCCAGGCTGGCAGGGCTGGTTCCACTTGTGCCACGTGCACTGTTGCCCTCACACGAGTGTTGCTGACCCACCCTGCCACCAGCAGACTGCTGACACCCTGTCCTGCTGAGAGGCCACCTCTCCTGATGGCCATTAGTCAGGGGGGCAGAGAGATCAGGGTCCCATGCACCCACATGTCAGGAGGAGGAACATGAGGCACGACCTGAGGGCTCTTCCTCATGGGGAGAGCACAAGAGGAACACAAAGATGACCAGAGGGATGGAACAACTCTTCTATGAAGACATGTTGAGAGAGCTGGGATTGTTCAGCCTGGAGAAGACTCTGGGGAAACCTTTGACCAGGCTTCCAGTGCTGAAAAGAGGTCTGTAAAAAAGATGGGGATGCACATTTTAGAAGGGCCTGTTCCCACAAGACATTGGGTAACGGTTTTAAACTAAAATATAGTAGATTCAGATTCGATATAAGGAACAAATATTTTATAGTAAGCATGATGAAACACTGACTCAGATTGCTCCAAGAGGTGGTGGTTGTTCCATCCCTGGAAACATTGAAGGTCAGGTTCCGTGGAGCTCTGAGCAACCTGATCTTGTTCTAGATGTCCCTGTTCACTGCTAAAGGGTTGGACTAGATGATATTTAAAGGTCCCTCCCAACCCAAACCACTGAAAAATTCTATGAAAATTCACTTGGTGCCAGCCAACATGTCCATAGGCCCCTAGGTTTTCTTCTCTTAAAGCCAGCCCCCAGTTCTCTTTCTGAAGTCTGGGTCACCTGGGCTGAAGATTGGGACACCACAGGGGACATCCATCCCTGCCATTGCCACTGCCAGCAGGCTTAAGGCAATGCAGGATCTTTGTCTTTCCATTAGTAGGCTGGAAACAGTGCCCTGAGGAGCCCTGGGGCAATTGCACATCCCATTTCCAAACAGTTAAAATGTGGCTGAATAAATGGTTGAAGCTGATATTTATCTTCAAATTAACTTGAGCAGAGCAATGCAGTGCTGGGAGTTGGACCAGGTGACCACGGTCCAGAGTCAAAAGATTGGTTCATCTGAGTCATCAGCCAGTGAGATGTACCTTGTTCACACTGAAAACACAACTCTAGGGTGAAAATGGTGCTAAAATATACAGCAGAAGAGAGAGATCTTTTAATACCAATTATTCCCTGCTAGTACTGCCATGCACATTGTGCCAGGCAAGGGAAAACCTAGAGTAAACAATTATGAGATTCTTCACAGAGATTTCACTGTCTCAAATTTCTGCAGATATCTGTGGCTATTTCTAAATTCCCATGCACATACCAAGAACACACCTTTGCAACACGGGAATATTTGGTTTTGGGAACTGTGCTTTCATAGTTCAGCAGGAGCCTTGAGCAAGGGAGCTACAAGGAGCTCTGTGGGCCTCAAGCACAAAGCTACCTTTGATGAACTGGATCTCGTGCATTTGCAGATTTATGATTAAACGTAGAAAAAAAAAAAGTCATTTTCTTTAACTAGAAAAATCTATATCTCCTGGGTGTCATTAATATCTATGGAGATACTGCACAAAAAAACTATTCTAGTGCTGGTTTATGACATACTACTTCAAAATAGCAGAGAAGAACAAGCACCAGTACCAGTTTAGTTGCTTGGAAAGTACTAGATTTATCTATCATACTACTCTGGGCACATGGACGCATAGAGTCACAAATGCACCTTCCCTTCCTTGCATCTGTCCTCATGATTTTCTTCTGTGCTTAATTTTCTTTTGTATGTATTTGTATCAATAATTCTTAACATGTTACCTTACAGTAATCAATGGAAGTTTAACATCAATCTTTTTCAATGTTTCAGGTATTGTAACACAGTGGCATGAGTCTGGCAGAGTTTGGGTGGGATCTGGGTTTGCAGGAGCACAAAAAACAAGCTTGCAAAGAGGGTAATGGTAATGGAACACCAGGTAATTATTTAAAAGATCACAGACTGCATATATTTATTTGAGACCAAGCACTGAAACAAGGGAGAGGCCTATTAGTGCTGTCTTTCTGGTTTTATTTCCTCCAATATCCTGATTCCTTCAAGTTGTTAATTATAAGAGCCTTATTAAAGTTACTGGAAATATAATAAAGGAAAAATAGAGGGACCTGATAAAGCAGGAATTACCAGAAGTTTGAAAAGCCTGCCAGTTTTCCCTTTGAAATCTTGCAGGCATGTAGGGTGTTCTAATCTGCTCCTGCAGCTGAGTTGACATCCGCCATCCAGCAGCAGCTACCTTTATGATACTCCAGGTATGGCCCAGAGATTTTTATGAGTTTCACAAAGTGTCTTGCAGAACCTGGAGACAAAACTTATAAGGAACACATTAGCTCTTGTAGACAGTGTAGCAGACAGCAGCTGCCCCAGACAACCACGAGTGTTTACAGTAAACGGTATTGTCTGTTAATCAGGTATTCGCTTGTGTCAAGGCCGGAGGCAGCATCCTGAGTGCAGAACCTTCTGATTGCACCAGCTTTGTGGCTGGCTTCTCCCTACTGATAACTACCTGTTTAAATATTGCATTCAAATGCACTGAAATGTGCTACCTACCTCAGGCAAAGCTGTGTTTGAAAACACAGTCCCTTTTCTCAAAGACTGGACGTGCCCTTGATCCTTCATATCAAATTATCTATAAAAAGGTAGTTGAAAATGTTTGTTTAATTCTTTGCATTTGGGATTAATTAAGAAGGAGTCTAAAAAGCACACTTGGATTTTATCTGGAAATCTAACTAGCTGGCACTTGCAGCCTTTTTTTTTTTTTTTTTCCAGGGTGACAATTACAGCTCCTCCTGCCCTTACTGTCAGTGTTGAATTCAGTAGTCCTGCTTGTGTGGTCAAGTTGACCAAGTCCAGCACCGTTACAGAACCTGGCAGTCATCTCTGTGTTTGTGCAGCTGTTCAAGGTTTGTTCTCCAGCATTTTGGGGGTCAGGAGTTCTTCCACAATGAGCTGTGAGTGCTAGCACCCTGTCCGTGTTGGGGAGGGTGGGAGGAGGCCACTTGCACTCTCCAGCAGATGCATTTACTCAGTGAGCCGAGCACAGCCACTGGCTATGCCACCCCTACCACTGGTATGGTTCCAGGAATGTCAGGACACCTGAAGGGTCATCTAGCATCCTTGCACAGGTCTAACTGAGGAAGATAGATTCAGAACAGCAGCTTCCCACAATGTTCAGACAATATTTATAACAACGCTGTCTTTCATTCTTTGGTGCACTCCACATTCATACCTGTGTACACATGCAAGTGTATTTTAATGCATAATCTTTGGAACAAGCATCATTAAGACATATCAATTTAAAAACACAGTTTCTATATATTGTTGACTCCTTCATTTTCTCACTCTTAAACTATTTGCAGATATATAGGTTTGTCACGGTCTTTTCTCTACTTTTTAATTTGAACCCTTGCCGTGCTGATGTCATTCCTGCTTTCTATTTCTCTTTTTGTTTCAGCACTGTTCTCTGCAATCCAGCTGTAACACAAATCTTTCTCTTTACAAATACTTTCAGAGCACTTTGTATTTTGGGTATATTTGGGGGTTTTGCGGTTTTTCTCGACATAGTCATTAGGAATCCTGAGTCCTCTCTGAGCTTCCTTGGTAAATGCTTATGAAAATCTCTGAAGCTGGTTGGGGTGGATCCATCCCAAGCAGTGGAAGAACTGCCTTTTCCCTCACTCTGAGATGGAAAACCCAACATGTATTGCAAAAGTAGTGACCCTTTCTGCAGCCGTATGCCCATAAACAAAGTCTGCTTAAGGAAGAAAAGACAAGGGCTGATCCAATGGAATTCCTCAACAGCAGGGCAATGCATTCTCTGGGAGTTCCAGGACTGAACACCCTTGGTAAATCACACTAATGTCTCCAGTGCAAACACTCTCATTGTAAAGTTAAACACAAAACCAGCTTTCCTTTGACACAGAGCATGTATATTCCCAGTGTAATTCCTGAAATATGTAGTCATCCATGCCTCAAAGTAAGACTAAGAAGTCTTTGTAGGGCAAACATTTGAGTGACCAGAATATCATCCACACAAAAATCAACAAAACAAACAAGACAACGATGAATACCTTGCAGTCTCACAGTCCCCACAGAGAAATCGACATTCCTCCTGGCAAGCGTGACACCACATCTATGTCTTGGGGATGTGATGGAAAGAGGGTAATATTACACACCATGACAGCCACAGCAAAATGGTGTTGGCCATGACTGATTAGGAAAGGAACTGTGTCATTCCTTATCTTGAATAACTTCTCTTATCTCACGTATATGTTGTTTTGTTCCTGAAAAAAACAGTGGAGTTTGGCAGATGGGCTGGAACGCAGTTGGCTATCCTACTTCAAACAGCTGCAATTTCTCGTGGTCTAATTTTAACTGAATCACAGTCTGCATTTGTAATTGAAACCAGTCATTTTACTTTTAGGATATCCTACCCTGTCAGGACTGAACATCTGCTTTTATGACCTTCAAAATTATCTTCAAATCTATGTAAAAACCACCTTTTCCTGTACCTATAACATTCCTTGTTACTGTGTCTTTCCAGCAGAAACCACTGGTTTCCAATCCACAGCCTTACTCAAAAATATCTCAAACAATACATTTGGCTTTCCTTATTGCCAAATATTTGTATTACAAATCCATACAATTTCATTAAAGGAATATGAGAAATTCAACAGGTTATCTCCAACATCAGTCATACGAAAAATTAATTTATGAACTCCCCCATATTTTTTTGTGCTTTTCGGATACACAAGCCAAGTTTCAGCTCTCAAACTAGAGATGTGCCAAACATAATTTAAGTGTGATCTGTGGTATGTATACAAGAATTTACACTTTCTTTTTTCCCACACTCTATTCATAACATTAAGTGATTGACTTAAAAACTCCATGCATTGACGTTCAGTTTCTCACTGCCTATTTATAAGGAGGTTCCAATTGGCTTTCAAGTTCTTCACATGGACTAAAGATTACAGATGGCTCTGTTGATGTTTATGAAACACCAGTGTATGATCTGGATGTTCTTGGAAGTAGCATGACCCAAATCATCAGCAGCTTTTGCCTACACATCAAGATTTTCAAAATTAAGCATTCTTTGTTTACTTTTAATTGCAAAAACTGCAAAATGTGGGGGAAAAAAAATTTGAAGCTTACAAGCTTAGCTGATTACTGTGTACCTTCTCTTGTTAACACGAAACTTAGGGCAAAGCAAGGATATTTGCACACACAGTCCGTGACAGCTTATATCTTTAAAATTAGTCTTACCATTTTGGATTTATAGGTTCAAAGAAGGCAAGAAAATACAAGAATAATAGAAGAGTAGCAAAAGTAATAAAAAATCAACTATTGGGTAATTTGAAATTCTGTTGATTTCGTGCTAGTAAATTAAAGTTAATTAAAAATTGTGATGAAGACATTTAGCTGGCAAAGATTATTCCATGTTGTTCTACATTATACTTCTGGACAGAACTGTTTTCAAATAAAGCTAATGGTATTTAAAGTAAGAACTTGTAGAAGCAGCAGGGACTTTAGGAAAACAGCACATTGAATCGTATTTTCCATTTGCACTTTTAATCACAGATTTCAGCAAACAGAGTCCGTGTAGTGACAGTGATGTCACCCTGAGGAATTTTTATTAGACTTTAGAAAATCAGCAGTGCTTCAGTCAAAACAAAAAATTTGAAGTTTTACTTTTCTCCCAACAGCAAGAAAGGGTTAGAAAAGCCCCAAGGAAAATACATGTTTATTCATAAATCCAAATTACATGAACTGAAGCAATTAAATGGTAGTTTAGAAACACTAATTTTAAGCCAAAGTGCTACAATGGTGTTGCACTGCAGATTCATTAGTTGGCACTAGGCTTTGAATAATTGTGTTGAGGGGCCAGACTTCGTCAATTAAAAATGATGTATGTCCCTTTGTCTGAATTACCATTTGTCTTAGGCACAATCCATCCATCCAGAGGGAAACTTATCCATCTACCTTTTGACAAGAGTCTGTAATATGATTGGTCAGCTTCAGAGAGGAATGTTCAATAATTAAATAATAATTAAATGTATATTGATCGGTATAACCTTGGCTACATTTGTTGGCCTCTGCTGTGCTGTGGTTAAAGGTGGGAAAGCCTTGTTATTCTTTTGGGCATCTTTCACTCACTGGGAGAGTGCTCTAACATCCTCTGCTACCTACTGGTTTTTTTGTTAATTGAGATAGGCAAGGCTGCAATTAATGCTGAGTTTTTCAGCAGATACTGGAAAGTTGGGATTAAAATTTCTATCTATCTTTCTATCTATGTATCATTGCTGTCTTTCTGCATGTTTATGTGCAGGAAGGGCAGACAGACTTGCAGGTCTGGGTGTCACAGAACAAGCAGTGACACAAAAACGAATGGAGCATGAAATTAAATTTTAGAACTTGTGCAGTGTTTTCTGCCACAGTGATAGTCAGGTAATGAAACTCCCTGAGTTCAAGATATCAAATGAATTCTACAATCCCACATACTTAGCCGTGGAACTCAGCCAGGTAATGATTAAACCTGCCAAAAGAAGATCCAGGAGAATATATTTAGATTCAATAAACCAGTCAGGGGTTTGAAGACATTTCAGACCTTGAAATAGACTGGAAATGTCTTGTCCCAAAGCAAAGAAGCTTCATTCTTTACCTAAGAGATAGGAACACTATTTGCTGAACAGAGAAAACTTCTGTTTAACACCATCAGTGGAGGAACCCAAAGAGGGCTTTTGGAAAAAAGGCATGAGCATTCATTTCAAAGTTCCCGCAATAATTTTGAAATTCTGGTTTGCATAAGTAAGGCTGGTTGAGGACTTTTTTGTCTTTCATGAAAAAAAAAAAAGCTGTAAGCACTTCCAAAAGCATTTACTTATCTCTCACTTTTACACTCTCTCAATTTTCCAGATAGTAAGGATGGTTGCATTTTAGAAGCAGCATTTTTAGTGTTTAAGTCATCTTCTGTAAGAATATTCAGTAAAGCTGGAACTTTTCCATTTTTCTCAGTTTCAGATCAGATAGTCTTTTGCAGGAGACCTTTTAGCTCTGTGATCCAGTCAGGCACCTTTCAATAGACACACAACTTTTACTCTCTCTTGAATTCCTTATTTATTTTATTTACTTTTTACTAAAAATTACCCTTAAAGGTGTCTTTATTACATAAATTTTGAGCCTAATGTAAAAAATGTAAAAGCAAGAAAATATAACAGAGCTGATCTAGGATAGAACATGGTTTTCTTGAAATCATCATTTTGTTCGTATGAAAGTCTCAGACTATATTTGTTTAATTCATGTGGACCATTTTTACCTCAAATAGCTGCAATGCTACTCCAGCAGATAGTAAATCAGAACATTTATCCTAATTCTTTTGTCTGACCACTTTCTTAGTCTGATATTTATCCCTGCAACTGCAGTAATTAAATACACTCATTACCCAAAATCTTGGAACTGAAATTTCATCCTTGTTTGTCATTACTAAAAAGTGTACCAATAAGAAGTCGATTTTTAAATAGTGACTTTTTCTCTTCTTGCAGTTTGTGAAACATATCCAGCAAGCTTGCACTGATGTAAAGCAACGCACAAATAACTTCTGATCTGGATTCCCTCATATGCCATATTTAGTGTCACCAGGGGATTAGGTGCCAAAAAAACCCCCAGTGAAATTTGTAGCATTTCAACACCACATGGCATGCATGTCAGTGAAATGAAAGGCCAGTGCATCCAGTGGTGCCACCAACTGAAAACGCCTTCTGTGGCACACATTTCACTTCTCTGAAAACCATGCCAAATTTTATAAAATGCTAAAACCCTTTTGTCAGATTTACCAAGCCATCCCCATTCAGCAGTGTTTTTGGCAAGGGACACCATGAAAAAGCTAAACAAAATGCAGAGTTCTATACTGAACACAAGTGGCTAACTGTTGCCACTTCAATTTCTTTTGTACCTTTCCTGACTTGTTCAACATACTAAGTACTCTGGCACTGCCCTGGGTCTCTGAAAAGATATACTCCAGACATTGATCTGAAAACCTAGAATTTGACAAGGAAGGTTTCAAAATGGCAAAATGCTCCAAGTGTAAGAGTTTGCATTTGCTTACAAGCTGGTTGAAGCCAGGGGTTCAACATCTCCTTGTTAATACCAATACAAGGAAGCAAGTGAGCTATCTGAATGATGCACAGTGTTCCCTTAATCTCGTGACAGTTTTTTACTCATCTTGGTACATGTTCATACGAGCATTTCTGGCAGATGTGCTCAGAAGGGGCTGTCCATAAATGAAACATGGACTTTCAGTTTCTGTGCTCTTCAGAGGAGGAATTGTGATTCCCTGAGGGATTCCAGAGCAGTATCTTTGAGCAAGAGCCTCTGCCTAAAAGGATAAAGCTTCTGCAGTAAAATGTTTTTAAAGTAATAAAAGAAAATTTACAGTGGTGACATGCTTTAGAAATTCATTGGGAAAGGCATAACTCTGCATACCAGAGAGTGCAAGCAGGTCCACATGGCACAGCGCAGCCGGGCTTTGCAGCAAGGATAAACCCAGAGAAAGGAAGGGCGGTATCTCCCAGAGGTACTTTAAAATAAGATCGTCTGAGCTGCAGATTTGTCCAGGAAGAAGGACGTTTGGATTGTATCACATCCAAGTCTGTTATTGGTTTAATCCCTCACTGTCAGGAGCCTGGCTTTGGCCATCCCTTCCTGGACAAGGTGGTGCTTCTCACCACTGCCTTGCCCCTCCCAGAACAAGGGGTATTCAGCCTCACACTGTAAATCACATCCCTAGGCAGCTCCCTTTCCAGGCGTGCCTTGGGAGCTAACGGGGCCTGGAAGCTGCACAGCCCTTCAGGAGCTCACCAGCCCATTCCCTGTCCTCACTGCTGCTGAAAGAATTGCATTTGCAGCCATTAGCAGGGGAAGGACCTGGCATGGCTGGCAGGGCCGGGATCAAGGCTAATGGCTGCTCTCCTTTCAGCCCTTGCTGAAGGCTGAGAGCCATGACGATGGCAGAGAGACCACTTGGGTAAAGCAGAGGACATTTTGGGTCTTAGCAATTGCAATAGCCAGTCTCCTCAGGGCTGCCTCTTTCTTCAGCTTCAATGTTTTGCTTACTTAAAGAGAATATTTCCTGTTGTGGTGTTGCTTCAGACAGGAATTCCCTCATTTTGCCTTATCTGTATCCAAGCTATAGGGAGGTGGCAGAAAGGGTCACTCTAACATTTTTCAACACAAAAAAAACTTCTTGTTTTGATGACCCGTTCACATTCTCCAGGGATCCTTTGCCTCCATGTTGATCTCTGCCATGTTGAGAATACGGACCCTCTGTGAAGCCTGGCAGGTTTCACAGTCACTTCTGAATTAAGCCTCCTGACACCCTTGCTAAGTACTGTTATCCTGCATCTCTGGAGGAACATTAAGCCAGAAAGAGATTAAATAACTTCTTCAAGGTCGCATATCAAGTGTGTGACAAAGCTGGGAAAACAAAATAAATTACTGCAAGTCACCATCCTTTGTCTCTGTGAGCTTCCACCTTTTGTTGTTTTTGTTATTATACATACAGTTTATTACAGACATTATTACAGCAGGCACAGGTCGCAATGAGGAGCAGACACCATTGCCCCAATTATGGTGAAGGGGGAAGGATGGTCTTTTTCCTGAAGAGGTTGAGACTCAAAAGCAAGCCTTTCAGTTCCTCACATTCCTGGGCTTCTCTTAAGGTGCAACCTTGAAACTTCCACTGGACACTCACATTTTAAAAATGTAGCTGTCTGTATAAGGAAAAATTGCATTGCCCACTTATGTAAAGGATGCAGGGCTCCAGGAACATGAGGGACACTGAATTTCAGTGCACCCCTTTTTCTGTCTTATATTGAACAGTATTGAAAACAGACAGGATTTTTGCTCATTTCCTGCAAATGGAGCTGAGAGGAAAAGTTACTGATTGCACTGACTGACCCACAAGAAGCACACCCACGGCATGCTCAACAACTCAATAGCATTCCCTATATCAGCCAAGCCTGGCCTAACACCAGGATTACAATGTGTGGTGCTGCCATTTTCAGGGCTGGCTGATTTCACAGATTGGTCACAGATTTCTCTTTAGTTATGAAACAGCTTCAAAATTTCAGATGTGAATGCAATGTGCTGACTCACTGCCAGGTATGTCACGCACAGGACAATAATGTCCAGGAAGTACAAGAATGTGGATTTATTTTTAAACTTATTTTTAACACTTCTTAAATTCAACAGCAGTAAGTTTCTTTTTCAATTCTTCCTTTTTCCTGAGATACAGACTAAGTGACCAGACAATAAGTAATGCCAGGCACTGAATTTACAGGGAAATTGTTGTACTTTTCAGGTGGTTAAAGTCATTAGCTCATACTTTATTACAGCAGCTGAGGCATGCAACAATCAGCCCCAAAAGTACTGCTCTTTGGGTCTTAATGCTCAATTAATTTTCTGGAATCCACATCAAGAAACAAAGTAATGAAACCACAATAAGAAGAAGAAAAGGAAGAGTTATTGTTTCCTTTATTCTTTAATTTCAGTCTTGGTTTATCAGAATTATAAATACTTCAACCAAACCCCATGCTGGTCAAGCCTCGCTGCCAGCCCAAATTGTTCTATTATTTCTGTTGACTCAAACAGGATTAATTGCAGAGGGCAGCCATGTGGGTCAGACCAAAAGTCAATCTGCTCTAGCATGACCCTCCAGAAGTGCCCAGCAGTGGGTGCCCAGGGAACCCCACGCAGATAGGATAAGCAGAAAGTGTTACTCTCTCCGGGATATTCCCAGTGTTTAGCCTCTCTGTGAATGAGGGATGGTTTCGTTCTATCTAATATCCCTCGTTAGACTTGCATTCCATGAATCTATCAATTTTTTTTTAACAGGTCTGCTATTTTATTATCCACATCATTCTGTGGCAGAGAGTCATATGAAATAACCTTTCAGGACACTCATGAAAAGATGAGTTCTTCATTTGTTCTGGATTTGGCAATTGCCATTTTTCTTTGACATAATGACTTTCCCTTCAGCTTTGTATTACTGGGGCCTGGCTGAGAAAAATGATGTTGTAGTCATCCAGCCTCAAAAGAACAATAGAATTCCTTCTTGAAAAGTAAAAAAAATGCTGGTTTTGGAGTCAGAGTTATAAACACTTATTTGCAAAAGGAAAAAAAATAAAACAAAGGGCACCCAAGCATTTTGCACAGGCCTACAGAAGAGGTTTATGTCTGAAACACTTAACAGAAATCCTTTGCTGACAAGCTACACTTCAAAGCAGTGCAGGCACCAAGTTTCTGGACAAGGCTCAGCCTCCTTTACTAGAACAGCCGTAGAGGAATGTTATCCATGCAAGCTCAGGAAACAAATATGCAACTCTATATTCATGATCCAAGTGCAGTACTGCTGAATTTTCCTACTGCTTGCAAGGCCAAAGTGTGCCTTTCTGATAGTCTAGTCTGATCACACAACTATGAATTTTAAAACACTACTACTGCCACCAAGTCCACATTTTCTTTTGGAGATAAAAATACATATGCTAATTGAGAATTTAAGAACACTCTTGGGTGTCAGCAACCTGCAGTTGAGAAAGAAAATATTCTGCATTAAAAAAAAAAAAAAAGGTAAATTAAAAATTATTAAAACAAATGGAAAAACAAGAAATTAATCAGCATCAAATATCATTGTACAGTGGGAAGTGAATAAGGCAGGAAACAGGACATGATAATATCTATATAAAAAAAAGATTAATGACAAAAAAATATTTAAGCATAACTAAAATAAAAGAGTTCCTAACAATGGTTTTAGTGCAGAGGGCAGGAGTACTGAAACATTTCTGGCCTTCTGGTTTTTGAGGAAGACAGATTTATATATGTGATAAAATATTTTGCATACCATTATAACCATTTCAAAAGAGGATGCTAAGCAGCAGATTCCAAATGAAGATTTAATAACAACAAAATCAGACCATTCCCATGTATGGATTTTAAAAGAACCAGACAAGAATCTCTTTAGTATTCACCATCATTTCCAGTAAGTTTTGAAACACCCAGTAACCCCAGAGGATTAAAGGAAGCTGAGTTTGTGACAATACATTAGAAGTGCAAGCAGACACTTACAGAAATGAGCAATTACAATCCCAGCAGCCTGATAAAAAGGCAGTGGAATAGTTACTCTTGGTTTCTATTAATAACAAACTTTAAAAGGTAAAAAAAGAAATACCAACTAACATGCTTTCATGAAAAATACATTTTACCAAGTTAACCTGGGAACATTTTCACGGGATTACATATTTGGGTCACCTTTTACACATTTTTAGGTACCTTCATATCAGTACTTTAGACAGACAGAAAATGCTGCATGCTGGGGGAAGGCATTGGGAGCAGGGACCAGGGACAACATGCAGAGGGACAAGAGGCTCCTCAAACTCTGTTCTGTCAGTCAGAGGGATGTGTCAATGTCCTACAAAAGATCACTAATACAGCAAAAGGCCACCATTAGAGTCTGAGGAGGAAGAAAGTCCATTTATCATAGTACCAGGTCCCCATATGTCCATCCCAAGCGGGGCATAGTCTTCAATACAACTTGAGGGAAATCTATATTAAGACTATATTTGCAAATATGGTGTCAGTTGTTCTCAGATTTTTGCTCCTTTTAGTTCAGCATATATAGCTGATACATGCACATGATTAACAAATACTGACTAAACCTATAAACTCTCCTTTTGACTAGCTGCATGAAAATGTTACAGTTTGTGTATCCCACAGTGAACAGCAAGGAAGACTATTTAATGAGATCCGGTCTAAGCAGTTTCTGAAAAGCTAATTTAGCAAATAAATGGTGCCAAATAAATATATATACCTTGTTTTTACACTGCATGTATGCATAAATGTGCATAAGCTGTGTTTATGTTGTAAAATTGGAAACCTGCTGTTCTTTTTCTACCCAGTAGCAGATGACCAGTTTTAGAAATTATTCACTTATATGTTCTAAAATATTAATTTGTTGCATTTATCCAACCCTTTGTTTATTGTCAGTTTTCTAATGAAATACAGCCATTTAAGTCTGGTTTTAAAATAAACTCTTTTTCTCTAAAATGTGAAAACTCTTTTATACTTGCAGTGAAGTAACCCATTGATATACCTTCACCATTTCCCTTCTTTCCGAAAGATTCATAATATTTTTGATATAATTATATATGAAAGAAGGAAAATTAAACTTCAGGTGGCCAGTCTTATAAAAGTCTTCTGCAATAAAACAGGTCTTACTTTAGCAACTACTTGTATTTTCTCGATGCCACTAATGAAGCAAGTATTACTCCTCCTTTAGTCCCTGGATGTTTCTACAACCACATTACAGAATAATGAGGATTTTGGACTGTTTAAGACATGCAGAAGGAGCGTATGTGAGAGTCACTGGGCAGAGTTTGCCAGGTACACAGACAAGAGATTTAAGATGCAAGGCAATGCAGCCTCAGCTGTTGATATCAATTGAGGAAGTATTATCCTAAGAAAATGCAGGACAATGAATCTATCAGCTGCTCCTGACACTCAGTTCCTCCCTCCATTTCCTGCTCACTCCCGCTCCGCTGACCTCCAAATCCCCTTGTTTCCTATCTTGCTGATTTCTTTTTCAGCATCCTCAGCTCTGTTATCTTCAAGCATTCTGTTGCTGGCCCTCCTTCCTCATTTTCTTTGTGTTGTTTCTAAGAGACCAGTTCTCAGTGAGAGCCTAATAATTATTCTGTAAGGTGGGAGGCAGCAAAGGATGAATGACTATAAGATATTAATACATTTTTTAAAAATCATTAAAAACAAACACGTTGGACTGATTCCTGCAAATTCCCAAAGATAAGAATATCTTTACAACCACGTAGAATGAACTCTGTGGGAACAGCATTTTAAGAAAGACTGAAGAAATAAATTGTGCTTAAAAATGCAGACAGCTGAATTAATTTCTTCTACTCTTTTAGTATTTAAAATAGCTACAGAGAAAGTTCAGATTTTGGAAGCTTTTATAAATTCAGATTTTATTCCATGGATATTTTAAATGAGTCAAAATGGAACTAGCTAAAATGCTTTGCATGTAAAATACTTATATTTTAAAATTTGGTCATTTTAAAGGCAGAAATAACTCAAAAATCAAATATGCTGTGAAACCTTCAGCCAATCTAAAACAAAGCTTAAATGGGACACTGCTCAGCTACAAAACAAAATGGACCAAATATATGCCTGGGTCTAACTACAACCACACTCTCTGTTGCTGAAATACAAAAGAATTTTGCAGATTTCAAAAGGACACAATTTGACATAGTTTACTGCCATAGCAACTGGTACCTAAATCTCATACAAATGGAAGAGATCAGCAGAACTGTTTAGTTCTTTTCATTTGAACAGTCACTGTCAGAGTTTACCTCATTGCAAGGATTCGATTGGGCTGGGATGTCTCCCATTTTTATGCTTCTTTTCTTAAACAGCAGCACAGAGATACACTGCTCCAAATGGGGCATATGTGCTTACAAAGCTCAGAAATGTTCAGCAGGATTGTGAAATGATGGCTGCTTTGCAGTATTCTGGCACTGACAGTGCAAGATAGAAATACTGCTGTATTTTCCTAGGAGCATTTTGAGACTGTTTAACAGATAATTTTATCCCACCCTCTGGATNAAAAGAAAAAGCATCATGTGCTGCCCACTCCCATCCATCATCAGTGACCAAGGAAACCATTCTGTCTCCAAATCTGGGTTACAAGTGTCTCATTCCTCTACATCCTCTTCTTCCCCCACCCCAAAGCCTAGGAAAATAATTTACAGAGTGCCTGGGTTGCAAATATGGGCTCTGGAGCACAGCACAGCCCAAATGTGATGGACTGACAGGGGAGCTTCCTTTCAGCAGCCCCTACCCGTGGGCATCCAGACAAATGTTGTGGCTGGTAAGTAGAAGAAAAGCTGTCTCTTGAAAAGGTGATTCAAACTTTTCTTGACCTTTCCTATAAATGGAAAGATAAACTCTTCCCAGCTCAAGCCGTGGCTAGAACAATGTATGTATTTTTGCAATCTCATAGTATCAATAAGTATTCAATTAGCATGTTATCAACAAGCTCTCCAGCGACTATTGTCAAAGGCTCTGGGAAACACAACTTGGCAACCCTGTAACTCCCAATAAATCCCAAATTCCCAGTTTTCCCGAAGAGCCTCATTTCTGAGCACAGCTAAGAGTGATGAGACATTATTTTTTCATTTATATATTTACACGTATTTCTTAATGTTATTATTTTTGTTTGAGTGTTCATGCAGTAATGCAGAGCCAATGTTGTTTAGTTAGTGCTGGCTATGGCTGCTGATGGTCCCTAGTTGATGTGGTCAAGGCAGTCAGTCCCTAGAGTTCTCCAGCGAGGGCCTGTCTCCAGTTTTCTCTGTCTTTCTTCACTTTTCATCAACGTGTATTCTTCTCTATTTTACTTTTACATACAGAGCCAAGCACAAGCCTGTCTGCAGTGTGGTCACAGCAGGTACAGTTCTGCCAGGAGTGCCTTTGTTGGTTCTAAGACTGCCCATGTGCTTCATAAGGGCTCAGACTATCATCTGGGATTAGAGCAAGGAAGACAAATCAGAGATGTCTTCCCAGCTGGGTCTCAGGTATGCAAGCAGCACCCCTGGGAGGAGGCTCCTGCCTGATCTCTGCTGCCGTGAGAATGGTGTGGAACCACAGCTGCTGCATGGCAGTGCCCCAGAGCTGCAACACGGGCATAGGGAGCGCGGCCTATAAAAGTGTTTCCTTTGACTAAAGTCAGATAGCCTTGTGCAGGGAGCAAGGTGAAGGAAGCTTCAAAGTGTCATTAAATTTGACAGCAGGCTGCAGACACATAGGAGGATGTTTGAGAGAGCAACACTAGATGCTTGCCCTTCTTTTATACCTTTCCCAAGGCATACACTTCCAGCAGACAAGTGGGCTACGTGGGAATGTTTGAACTCCCATGGAGTGGCTCCTCCCAAGGAGGGGATGCCAGCTTGTGGGAAGGTCTGCCAGGCAGACCCCTGGTGCTCCATGTCCCTGTCTTCTGCACCCATCACCCTGTGCCCCCTGTATGTTTGGGTTTCGTTTGAAAGGATCTCATCTTTGGAGAGGCATGGTATACAGTCCTATGTCCTTCCAGCATGGTGCCAGGACACAGGGACTGGGCAGGAGCAGGCCTGTGAAGCATAGCACAAAGAAGCTGCAGTATAGACACAGCCACAGAAGCTGGGCAAATGATGTCAGTAAAAGAAAGTTCAGATCCTGGTTCCTAAAATTACTTGCTTTCAGTTAATGTCAAACATATTGCCAAAGCATCTTACGCAATTTCAATTATGCACTAAAAGAATCTGCATTTTGAAGTTAAAGTTTAATTATATTATCATTTACTCTGAGGAATGTTTGTGGTTTAATCACTATTTATGTTTATTATCTTTTGGTTTACATTTTTTCCGAGAGTAATAGATCATAAGATACACTGCATCAAGATTTCACATTAAGGCAAGATACTAGTTTAACATTATGTAACTCTTTCAAAACCAAACGATTGTCAGCCTCCTGCCACCAAAATAACTGCCTGTTCCAAATTCATGTCCCTGGAAACAACAGAATGTCCTCATGGTGAGGTGGCCAGTCAAATCCCCAAACAAGGGCTGGGGTCGGCTCCCCTGCTGGTGCAACACTAATGACTCCATGCAGCTGTGCCAATGGGGGTTTTGGCCCTCCAAAAAACTGCTCACAGGATGTTCATTGTTTGATCATATGGAACATGCACATGCTGTGGACACGTAATGTCCTTTAAATAATCCACCTCAGAAAAAATTACTTCAGGAGGTTGGATACACACGGGAAAGATGTATAAGGAAACTAAACTGTATTTCAAGCCCATGAATGTGGTCCCAAGTGGCTGCAGGACCCTGCAGTGTAACCAGCAATTTCCATCACAAACCAGCCATGTAATTACAGTCTAACTGCAGAACTAATGCTAATCTCACAGCAGTTCAATTGTGCTCTGAGTCCTGATCGTGTTGTCAGATACAGGGTGCCTTCCCAGACTACCCAAAGGTCAGCCCTGACCTATAAATGTTGGAGCACATACAGAAGGCACTTGCACAGGCTGGCATTTATGCATAAAGAAGGGGGTTTTGGATCACCAGATAGGAGAATCCTATCTGGCAAGATTTGTTTTATACATTTTTTTCAATAATGTCACTATCAATGATATCATTGTAGTAACTGTAGAAAAAGAGTTTAAAGTATCATGTAAAATCTGTGTAGTTGCAATACATCACAATTTCCAAAAGGTGAGCAAATATTATAAAAGGGAGGAAGAGAATAAAGACATTTCGTTCACTCCTTCCCACCTAGTTTACTTGAGAAAGACTTCCGCTTTCAGATTATGACATAGGTAGGACAAAATCTCCTCAAAATACATTAAACTACATGAACACCAGATTTCTCTTGAAGAAAATGTGTGTCATCCATGGCTCTCTCAAGCAGAGAAAAAAAATGCCGTGAAGTCTGGGAAAATGTGTTCTCATAAAATAATACACGTATCTACTGTAATGGAATATAATGTAACAGAGATAAATATGTATATATATTCATTAATATGCATGAACACTAAAGTACACATATGGGTCTCTTCTTCTGTACTTTACCCTGTCCCATACCAACAAAAACATACATTGAATTTTCTTGGGCTTTAATACGGAGTGTGCAATTGTAAGGACTGCAGAATCTGGTCATATCAGAAGTAGTAATAATAATGAGAGTTTGTCCACATTTCTCAGATAAGTTACATGCTCAAAAAACATACAGAGGGCTGTCATGTCTGCTACTACCTTACCAAAATCCACGTGGCTTGGTGAAATCTATGCAGTTAATTCATATTTCCATTTTTTAATTAAATGACAGATGTGCCCAGTATAAACCATGAATGTGTGTGGAGACTGTTAAGCCACTCATAAATTCAGGCATTTCTGCAGTCACTGAATCACTCACAAATAAATTCTGATTTCATTCTAATGCATTCTGCATACTGAAGGTTCCAGCAAATATTTTCTGTGACAAGCTCTCAGCTGATGGGTGCTACTCAGCATTCACTGAGCACAGCTAGTAACCCAGTCTGTAGCCCTCACTTTGATTGGATGAGAAGGAAGACTTTGTCAACAAGAAAATAAGAAAGAAAGATTAATTCATTTCCCATATGAATTCTAAGGCATTCAGAAACATTCATTCTAAAATTCATGAGACTTTGGGGATTTATTCATATCAGGAAATTTGTTTCAACTCATTTCCATAGAGGCAGACTTAGTGAATCATAGACCAGCGACCAGCTCAGTTCTTTCATGATTTTTTAGTCAAATGTTTTCCTTTTCTTTCTTTTTTTTTTTTTTTTTTGAGACTATATATATGTATGTATGTATATGTACATGGGAATTACATTTCTACAGATATAAACAGGACCAGGAAAAATCATGTCAGGGATAGGAAATACCATAATGGTCATGTCCTTGGAAATTCGTAAGGGAGAGGATATTTTGTGACCAACAGAGCAGTCTTTTCAGGTACCCTGCCCCCTGAACTTTCCTAAATGGAAGGCTGAACTTACAGGAAAATGAATCAGACCAAACTTTAGCCATCCAAAATGTAGGCACCAGCTAGGCTGGTCAGCTGGATGGTCCTTTGCACTCAAACCAGATGGCCCTTCCACAATGTGAGTCAGCCCAGCACTCCCAGAAAAGGACAAACTACTATCTGGGCTATTTATTTCCATCTATGGGGAGATGGGACTGGGGGGGAACTTAAATAGCTTGTGAGAAATTTAAGTTTTATGTACTTCAGCATAAGTCAGATGAATCTCAGCCTTTTGTCTGAACTTGGGAAAATAACCAAGCAAAGTAAGGAAGTCATAAGAGATTCAATCAAGCTTTTTATTACACTCTACAAAGCTTCATATAAATGCTGGCTAAGGCATTTCTCTATACAGAACAATAACATGAACTGACATTGCTGGCTGCAGTTTTTTCTCCTTTCATTCTGCAGAGGCTGAACATGGAAAACAAGTCACTGGGAGGGAGGGAAGCGTGAAAAATGTGTCTCTGTCTGCAACTGCAACCTTTTGCTTATTAATTCTCAAAGGACTCAAAGCTGAATCTCATGGAAGTTTAAAATCTGACAAAGCTTAAAAAAAGAAAAGGCAAGTCTTAAAACTTTTAAGGTAATAAATCATAATCTTAAGATTGGCCATTTTTTAGAATGTCAGTTAAGATGAAAGAGCCTGAGAAAGAATAAAATACTTGGTCTTTTAAAATTATTCTTTTTCCTAGTCATCATTCCTGTGTTTATCTTTATTTTGCCTGCAGAAAATCCATTTCTCTCTGTGTAACTTACAGTTAAATTGCAGGGGGTTAAACCTTTCCACAGCTTTTTGCATGGAATATAGAATAATTTTGGTTTGAGTTGCTATCCTAATCTACCACACTGAAAAACTATCTCATCTTTATCTCCTATTAGACAAGAGAAAGATGCATCAGATCACACATCTATTATTCAAATCACTCAGATTATCATCCTAATAAAAATGCCTCTGTAACTGCAGAAGAAGGCCACTGAGGTTACAAAGTACAAAATATAGATGCTAAAAAGTCCCAGAATTAAGGACATTACTGGGACTTCATTACACATCAGATCCAAAGAGCAATTTAACATTCCCATGCTGTGCACAGAACTACCTGGATGCAGGCAACAGGAAAGAAAGACATAGGGATGTTTGCTCTGTAGCTTATGCAATCAAGTCAAAACTACTCTTTCTTTTTTTTCTTTTTCTTTTTTTTCTTTTCGTTTTGTTTTGTTTTGTGCACTTGGGACTTAAAATTCAGACTTTACTCTAGACAGTAGGTAGCTACCTGTGCACAGTGGAGGAGGAACTCTCATCCCCATGGCTTATGATGAGAAAAGTAAATAGGTGAAGGACTTGACCAGAGGGAAGTACAAGCTTAATTAACTCCGAAACAGCTGCTCAGGGGACTGTGCTGCCCTCTGGGAGAGTCACACCCTTGTCTTTGGAAAGCCCACTGCACTGCTGAACATGGAAGTGCCATGCCACCCAAAAGGCAAGAAGTGAGAAGTGGCTTCAGGCAGGCCTGGAAGACTGGCCTCTCCAAGGAGTCAGGTGATATTTAGGGACCCTCTCCAGTTGGCTGTCTGGGTCATGGTGTGAGAAACTAGACAATTCACTCATGGAGAGGCAGTTGGCCTGTCCAACTTGCTGTCCTGCCACCAGCAGTAAGGCAGTGGCCATCAGGTGGTGCCTGAGGAGGATTTGGAGAGGAAGGCAAGGCATACAGCCACGCTTCCCCTGTTCCTGCCCTGCCTTGTGATGTACTTGCTGCTGTCTTTGTGTCTGATAGCCCTTGATGGCTTTTCCTTCTGGGGCCTTCCCCTGTCATCCTGAACAAAGCCAACCTCCTGCAGCGACAGGGATATTTGTGCCCCTGAAGGGATGGGCAGGCCCGGAGCGAGGGGCCAGGCAGCAGCAGTGTGGGACAGGCTTTCTGACGGGCTCCCACCAGCCAGGTGCCTCGGCTCCACTCCAGCCTGACAGAGGTGCCGAAAATAGCCAGACTCAGTCTGGACTTTAATGTTCCTTTTATTGCTGAAGCAATAGCATAAAACATCTGAACAACAGTTTCAGAATGTAATCTAACACATTGTTTTGTTTGCATCTTTTTAAAATAAAATTACTAGGGTATAAAGGCATTCTGTGAACTATGCTGGCTTTCATGTGCACTGGAATATGATGTTTGAATAAGAAAATTCAGAATAATAGTCTGCTGTGTCAGATACCATGTTCACACAGTTAATATAGTCTTATCTTATGATCTGAGAGGACATTTCTGGAACAGACAATCCTTAGTTTGTTGACTTTTTTTTATTAATCTCCTTAACTCTGAGCTATGGCCTGAATGTCACAGATGAAGCAGAGATGTTCCTTCAGCATGCTTTAGACATTCCATGGGGGTTCAGAAGACCCTCTCCCATCAGCCACAAGGACACCAGTACTTGACTTTGTCCCTCCGATCACCCCTCCAGGAGCTCAAAGCAAAGAGTGCAGCTACCCCAGGGAAAGCTGTGTTTTTCAAAAGACTTCAGCTCCCACAAACGCTGAGAGCATTTAAAGTTTCATCACCTCATTTAGCTGCCTACATGGGAACTGGTGGGTGCTGAACTCTTTGGAAACGCTTGTCCTGTGAAACGAGCCTCCAAGCGTTTTACATCACAGCTGACAGTGTCAGTGTCGACTTCTACATGTTGAGTAAGTAAGGTCCTGACATAATACACTATAATGACTCCCTGTGCAGCCCTTTAAGGCTTTTATGTAAAGACATACTTAGACGTCTTAATAGCTCAGAGTTGTTACTTTTACTGCTCATAGCTGTCTTACACATGTGGGTTTATATATCGATTCACGTCAGTGTGGCTGCTAGGTGAACATATTCACGTAAGCCTTGGAATTTTTCTTGGAAAATTCACCAAAGCTTTTCCCCCTCCCTGTGAAATAAATTATGTCCATTTGATGGAGTGCTTTCTCTCTTATTCAGAAAAGGCCATTACTACAAGAGTTATTAAATTATCTGCCAAAAAATCAGTTGCAAACATATGCCTGTCTATGTACCCACTAAGGTAAGAGTTTTACAGTCTGGTAAACTACGAACAAGTCTGCATTTACGTCTCAGGTTCTTTAATTAATCATTCTTTCTTTTCAGCTTTGGAGAGGTTTCTTCATCTAGCTGTTGAATTAATGAAAAAAAGGAATTTATGTCTGGAGCCATACGGTAACAAGAGAACCTTTAAATTGCATGTACATTTTAGACAACACGTGTACTTTACAAACACGCTCCATGTGGCTATGTTTAACAATCTAAAGTATATCGCAATGAATGAACATTTAAAAGTAATAATGTAAAAGACAAGGTAGACCTCTGGATTAACCACTACAACTTTTGGGTGGTCCAGGATATGCTTGTAAAATTTTATACTAAGCAAATTTAATATTATGTAGAAAAATCATCTTTGCAGGATATTTCACCTCTGCATTCCTGTGTCTGCCTTTCTCCCTAGCAGAGCCAACATGGCCTCAGGCACTAACAGGGGTTCAGCTCCTGGGAGTGGAACTGCTCTGCAGACCCTTCACGGCTGTAGGACTGACTGTGCAAGCATGTATTTGTTGGTAGATGATGGATTTTTCCACTGGTACTTGCCAGACTGACAAACCAGACCAGCTCCTCTTCTTTCAAATGGATTCCTGATGCTTCTGAGAGTTTGAAAAAGGCTGTATATTAATATGTTTTGCTTCATTTTTGGCAAAGCAGACTCTCTGAACTCAACTCAGGATGAATGCTTTTTTCTCCCCTTAGCCTCTAGCAATATGTAAATAGGTGAAATCACCTCTTACATTTGAAAAATAATTTAAAAGGTAGAATACTATCTGGCTAAATCTACTTTTTCAGATCTGGCATTTATTTCTTTCTCTGTTTATAGAACTAGGTCACTGCATGTTCATTTCAAAGATAAAAAATTTAAATATACTTTTCATACCCAAATTAATGTTTCCCAATTATGCCTTCCTGTGTTCAAAAAGATTTTTTTAAAACAATAAATTTAGCATAGCAGAAATTAAAACATTTCTATTAAAAGATAAAGGCTATCATAATTTGCTGACTAAAGCTATAAAGTTATCAGGTTAGAAGTGAAGTAAGGTTAAGAAAAGGTAATAAGGCTAGCAGCAACTCTCAAATGATAGATTTATTGATTATTATCATAGCTACTGCATTCACAGACGGGACTGTTTTTGCTACAAACATGGTGCTATTAAAGCAATAATAAAACAAACAAATAAACAAACAAACAAACAAACCAAACCCAAACACCTGTCCATGAACAAAGAATAAATGAGTGGGGGAAAATGCCTTTCTATAGTAGGATGTGTTAATTGTCCTTTTAATAGATGTTTGTCTATCTATAGATGTCTTCAATTCAAGCAAGAGAATAATCCAAAATCACAACTTGCTTTTCACTGATATTAAATCTATCAGGACCTTCTTCAGCCGTAATGGCAAGAGACAAAAGGAGAAGAGGGCAAGGTCTTTGTTTCTTTCTTTGGTATGCTTCCCAAGTGTCATAAGCTGCATGTACAGTTCAGCACTCCAGCACTCCCCTCATACCATCACAACAGCATTAGGATGGCAGAAAACACAGTTTCTTCCAGATTATTATTATCTTCCAGTGATCATAGAATAACAGAATAAAAGAATGGTCCAGTTTTAATGGACCTTTAAGATAATCTAGTTCCTAATCCCCTGCCATGGGCAGGGACACCTTTCATTAGATTGGCTTGCTCAAAGCCACATCCAAGCTAGTCTTGAACATTTCCAGGGATGGGACATCCACAGCTTCTCTGGGCAGCCCATTCCAGTGCCTCACTACTGTCTGAGTAAATTATTTTTTTCCTGGTATCTAACCTAAACCTTCTATCTTTCAGTTTGAAGCTCTTCCCTCTTGCCCTGTCACTGCACAGCCTTGTAATCTGTCAGGTCAGAGAAAAACTCTTGGTAGAGATCAGTGAGAAGCGTTTCCCTTACAGCGCTGCATATTACTGTGGTTTCCCTCAGGGCCCAAGGAAGGGGAGCTGTGCTGATTGCTACCAGCAGAAGTTCTTGTCACCTTCAGGAAAGTACAAGTTTATTCCCGGTTCAGCTGAGCCCTCTTGGCTGGATGCAAACAGCATGGTGAGAGGCAGTGACAGAACAAAGCATGCACACACTGCTGTTTGCTGCAGTCTGGGGCAAGATAGGCACCAGCTCCTAGCTAACATCTGAAGGAGGGAGTGACTGAAACAAGGCATCAGCTCTGGCATGCCTGTTGGTGGTCCTGCCAGAGTGAGCCTTCACCCAGGTGTGGGTCCAATGCAAAACAGCCCTGTGAGGGTCAAGGCTGCAGGGAAACAGCAAAAAACTTGGCCAAGAGACCAAGACAGAAATTGCACTGCTACAGCCCGTATTGACTTAACTGCATGGATAAAACTTGCACTTACAAATAAGTACATTAAAGCTTTTTTTTTTCTCTCTCTCTAGCTTCAATCCTATTGTCTTTTATCTGTCATGATTTGATCTCAGATGGCGACTCAGTTCAACGTAGCCACTTGAGCAGCCCTCCCACACCCCTGGTGGAAGAGGCAGGAAAATCATAGGGGGAAAAATAAAACACAAGCGGTGAAACAGGAGCAGTTTAATAATTGAAATAGAGTAAAATAATATAATATTAATAATGGAAATAGTAAGGGGGAGAGGGCTAAAACCCAAGGGAAACAAGTGATTCAAAATCCAATTACTCACCACTCATTGACTGAGGGCCTGGCATGTCACCAAGCACCAACTGTCCCCTTCCAGCCAGCTCTCCCCAGTTTATAAATTGGAAATACCATTCTGTGGCATGGAATACCCCTTTGGCCAGTTTGGGTCATCTGTCCTGGCCATGTTCCCCCCTTCGTCTTGTCCAGTTCTTCCCTTGAAGAGCATGGGAAACTGGAAAGTCCTTGACATGGGGTGAGCACTATTTAGCAACAGCCTAAACATCACCGTGATATCAGCATTATTCTCATACTGAATCCAAAACAAAGCATCCTACCAGCTACTAAGAATAAGATTAATTCTATCTCAGCTGAAACCAGGACATTATCACCAAAAACAGAAAATAAAATTCAACTCAATATGAAAATGCTTTTCATTACTCTGGCTAAAGAAGGTGCTAAAAGAGGATAGATGCTGGAAAAAACTGTACCAGGAAACACCACTGGTACCACAGATGAAATCAGTGAGGTTTTCACACGGGGAAAGCTGCTCCTAACTATCTTCATTTTGAGATAGTTCTCTAGCATTGTCATTTTCCAGCTCACATTCAACATGTAGCAGGACTAACAAGTTGTCCTCTAATCCACTGGCTGCAGAGGATACCTCTGTATTTATGTGCACAGGCAACCATGTATTAATATAAGTACAAACAAAGCTGGTGTTTCTGGCCCCTATTGTTTAGAGCTGGCAGCAGAAATAAAGCAATAAAACTGTTAATAAACATTTTGAAATACCTACTCAGTCACAGCTAAACCAGACCTAAGCTCAGTATTTTTTGGAAACAGGAAAGAAACAGACACTTCATTTCTGTGTCTCAGCTACACATGAGCAGAGCCCTTGTTTGTAAACCTGGCAGGCTCAGGCTTATGGACTTTAAAGTTACAATACCATGGTGTGCAGAAAGCTGTTTCCATTCAGCTTTAGCAATACCTAATTGTGTGTCTTCTTTGGGCTTGTTTCACAGTACATACAAAGAATGCTAACACAAAGATGAAAAATGCCTGGGATATTGATGGAGAGGTGAGAGCCCGGAATACTTTTTCCCTCAGCCTGGAAGATATTTTTTCAGGAAAGTAAATTTTCTGAGAACTGACATAATTTGGGACCTATTCCAGCTGTAATTCCAGATTAGATTGTTTTCATCAAATATGGAGTGAACAGGATCAGGCTTCATTTAACATGATCTACAGATATTTTGGGCTTTGCCTCTCCTTTGCAATGGAATCCTCCCTAATAATCACTCTCTAGAGGATCCAAGCCCCACTGATCAAGGGACTGTACACACAATAAAAAGACCGTCTAAAGGAGTTTAGTCTATCTAATGTACAGACAATCAGAGAATCAGCTGAATGCCAGCTGTATTTACTTAGCCAGTCTTTTCTATCTCAAATATACACAATATGTGGAATTTCTTTTAAGATCAGCTGAATATTGGTTAAAAATTTACTTAACAAATAAAATTATTAAAATATATTACAAATACATTCATTCACTGATTTTGTCCACTAGTTATTTAAAATAAAAATGTATGATTAAAAATTGTTTTGGCTAAACTGAAATATTAGTTGTCCCAACCATTAAAATGTCCTGGCTGTGCTCCTAGGTGATGACAGTACTATATTTAGTCACTGAGTACCACCAGCTGTCTTGCTAACAGAAGTCTGGCATTTTCTTTAATTGAGAGATGCAGTATGTGTGAAATGATACCACTCACACTCACTCATGATAATACTAGCATGACCTAGTTGAAAGCTTTTGATTTTTTTTTTTTTTTTGCTTCTTTGTTCAGAAGAATAACAGTTGGTTCAGTAAAATGTTAAAAACTGAAACCTATCCAAGGGGTTTATAAGGAATTCTCTGCAGATTATGATCTAGAAACCTCATTTTTCTGAGTCCCCTGGCAGAGGAGGGCAGGTGAGGGGGGTGAAATGGAAAATATAGCCTTCAACATTTGACAATTACCTTCCCGGTCACCCATGTCTTGCAAGTCTAGGTGATGTTTTCCTTTTTTTTTTTTTTTTTCCCCTGGCTGGACACTGAGCAAGAGATAACTCAGAGTGTTACATTCTGGTGGACATTTCTTTCAGCCTTTTACTTTACAAGCAGTGGTATAGGTGGACGTGGGTGATACCTTTTGTTGCTGTATAGTTAGTCTATCCCAAACATTCATTTGTAAATTCTAATTTGAATTCCTACAGTATAAATTTCAGAGATGAGCCAGTGGGCCTTTTCCCCACTCACTCCAAACGGTATTTCCCAGCAGGTAGGACAAACACCAGGTGTGAGAAATGTAAGTACACTGCTTCCCAGGAGAGCTCCTTGGCACTGGGGGCTGGGGGGTGGGTAATGTGTGTCATTTAGTCTCTCCTGTTGAAATGCTTCCACTCATAAATAAACATCCACTGAAGCAGCAGCAAAAAATCTGAAGTGCCCCTTGTTAAATGACCTAATCATCAACTTAGATGGATGTATATTATTTTTTTATCCATTAAGTATTTAAGTTTTCATTGTTAAGAGGTCCAGACATAACAGAAGATCCATGAGACCCCTTGCCTCAGCACATATTGCTGCTTAGCACTTGTGGTATTTTTTAAGTGGGTCAGCCTGAAGTTAAATTCCTGCTGTTGACCAGACATAAAGAGAATTGGACCCAAGGTTTCCCACATATGATGTGAATGTCCAGCCTGGACTGGGATCTAGGGCATGGGAGGAAGGAACAGCTTTAATACTAGCTTCTCTGGATTACCTCATTCCTCTTGTGAATCTGACCCTTGGGTTATTTTTATGAAGTCCCAAAGTGAAACCAAATTATTCAAGGTGAAATAAATGTTGCAAGCAGTCCAGAACTGCTTTCTTTTTTGATTCAGTGAAAATGTTGAAAAGCCTTGTCTGGGGGAGCAGTCAACTACAACAGTGAAAAAGGATGGAAGAATGGTTGTTGAGCAGGAAACATCCTCATTCATTGTTCCTGCTCCTGAAGGGCCAGCTGGAGCTGGCATGTGCAGCCAACCATCCTTACTGAGAGTGTGATGGCTTGTGAATGAGCAAAATAAATATTTAATCTTATTTGCAGGCACTGCAGGCAGGTGAGGAGGCCGATCCTGAGCTGGAGATTCAGTGAATTCAGTTCCCAGCTGGGCCACAGAATTTCTGCACAACCTCAGGTGAGTTGTTTACTCCATGGATGTGCAAATGTAAATTTTTGTCACTCTGTAGGTTTCTCTGCTTCAGTGGACCAGTTATACCAGCTGGAGATCTTGGCACTGACACCTCATGGCCCTTGGTATAACAAGGGTGAATAATGCTTTCCTAGATCTTGAGACCAGAGACTAATGATAAAGCCACTAATGGGTCTCATGTGTGACTATTTTGATGGGCTCATAAAAGCCTAAAAACCAGAATGAGCAAAACAAATAACATGGGATTGCATTAACCGGCAATTTATTGTATGCTACACAGCAATCTGCTGTGGAGCATTTCATGCTGTGAAAGTGGACATTTGTATCTTTAAACACAGGATGTTCTCCTGTTCTCACACACCCGATGCTTCCTTCAAATGAGGAACCTCTGGTGCATATGGCAGATCAGCCATGAACATGTTCACTGTCCTGTGAAATCACATTTTTCAGGAATGAAGTTGTGACTTCTTCTTGCTTTAGAGGTGATTAAGAGGACAGCTGAACCCACATGGCTTAGCAAAACAATGTAGTTTGTCAGAATTTCTCACCATGAGAAATTCACCTCTGAAATATACTTGAAAATTGAGTATTAATTAAAAATCAGTGTTCTTACCTGGCATCACTGGAGAGTCACTGAGCAACACAAGAATGCAAATGAGTTCTGGCCTGCTTCAGCAGTGGTTAACAAGCCAAAGGAGACTATAAGGTTTCATAGAGAGCCCAAAGACCTGAAGAGGAAATGTGCAGTGTTTCCCAGCCTGTCGATAAGTAAAGATAATCAGATCTGTTTTTCTGTTTTCTGTTCCACATTTTTACCTGCCTGGGGAAAAATCTGGAAGGGATGAGCAGGCTCTCAATCATTGTTTAATTACCTTGCTTTTCACAAAATCATGAAACAGAAGTGTTTTGTTTTTCATTGCACTTCACAGCTTCTGCACACTAAATACCTTCAGATTCCTGCAGAGAGCTAAATCTGGTGTGCAGGCTGCAGCAGGTAAACAAGGTATATCTTAATGAACTGCCAAGTAATAACATGAGGGAGCTTTTTAACATGGCTTTACTTTCATTACTCATACTATGCTCCATGAGTGCTCCTATAGCCTCTAAGCCCTGAGAAAACAGTGTTTGTCCCTGTGATTCCTGATGTAACACAACTAGAAGGCACAAACCTGACCCTAATTTAGCACAGGTGACTCACATGCCTTTACAAAAATACTAGGTTAATGGGGAGGTTTTTTGTTTGCTTAGGTTTGGGGTTTTTTGGTTTGGGTTTTTTTGGGGTTTTTTGGGGGGCTGTGGTTGGCAAAAGAAGAAAAGTGAAAAAGTTGAAGATCTACATTTAATTAGCAAATATGTTTGGTTTTATGACTATGTCCATCAAGGTGGCATTTACTAACAGCACTGTCTCTTCTAAGAGCAGCTGCTCAGTGTAGAGGCATACAGTTCTACCAGGTATACAAACACGATCTGAGAAATAGGTCCTTTCCAGAATATTTTAGGATCTCAAAATAAAATGTGACAAGCTGGTGCAAGAAAAGAGGTCCTGGAAGGGAAAGAGGCCAGGGAAAAAGGAAGGTCATATGTCAGGACAGCTTGGCTTACTGCAACTTGGGCACACTCTCTTTTAAGAAGAGAAATGGGAACCCAGTAACATCAGTAAGCATCTCTCATCAGCCAGAACTTGGGCATGGACGTTGTGGTCATAAGGGGTCTTGAAAACCAACCTAAAGGACAAGACAGAATCCCGTTATCATGGAATGGTTGGGGCTGAAAGGAGTCTCGAGGGGTCATTGGTCCAATCCCCCATGCACAGGCAGGGACACCTAAAGCAGGTTGCTCAGGATCATATCCAGATAGCTTTGGAATATGTTCAAGTATGGAGACTCCACATCATCCCTGGGCAACCTGTGCCAGTGCTCAGTCACCCTCACAGTGAAAAAGTATCTTCTGATGTTCAGAGGAAACATCCCATGTTTTAGTTTGTGCCCAGTGCCTCTGGTCCTGTCACCAGGCAGCCAGCAATAAGTAGGATGTTCTCTAGGAAATGGTTTTCACTCCTAGATTGCAAGACTCCAGGTTTCTGTGCTCACAAAGTATGAGATGGATGGCTTGAAAAAATTCTCAGCAGCTTATTCATAAAATGTAGCACTTAAGAAACAACAGGTCTGCTGTCGACACTAAACTGAAGACCTTTCTCAAAAAACAAACATACAAAAGTTCAGACATTCTTTATCCAGTATTTCACTTCACAGTAAGCCAGGGCTGCATGTTCCATTTAAAATTGCTTTGCTTCTTAGGATTTCTATCAGGGTTGCTCATAATGCCATACTATTATTTCATGTGCTTCAACATAATTGTTCTCCTTTCTAAATCAGCACCTTATTCTTGCTTCAGAAATCTAAGCTTTCATTTTGAGCATATTAAAATCATTAGTGTAATTAACATTAAAAGAAAATATCAGGAAGCCAGTATAAATTCTCTGATGTTGCAAACACTGTGAAAAACAACAGCTTTGTTATGTGACCTACACTCACTCGTCTCAATGCAATATTAATAATGGAATGTTAATTACAAGCAGAAGGCTACTTTTTACATCCCCATTTTAATCTATTTTAGGAGTCAGTATTGTGAGAACATCACCAGCAGTAGCAGTTGTTATGGAAAGATACAACAGGCTACTTGCTATTGTCATTGATGCTGTAGATCTCACACATTTTTGCCAAGGCATGAATTACTTACCAGAAGGAGAATAGTCTCCAGATTCTGCACTAAAGGAATCTGCTGCCTTCTATTCCCAGAAATCACAACCAGGTTACATATCTCTGTGTCTCTCAATACAGTGGTTCTCCCAAGTCCATTTCCACAGTTCATCCACAGTACAAAATTGGCCAAATGACCAATAACTAATTTAGCATCGATTGTATTGTTTCAAGTGATGGTACATAGTTCACTCCCATCCAGCTGCTTTCATCTGGCCCTGGATTATTTGCTGACTCACAATGGTCTGTTTCTTAATAAGAGTTGTAAATGATTGCTAGCAACCAAAGTAGAACTCCACAGCAGAACATCTGTATTATGTTCTCAATGCAGAAGCCAGATGTCCAGTACCACATACTAATGGAGAAAAGTGGGGTTGTGGTTTTTCTTCCCTTATGTGAAGACCTACCTTAAAAAAGCAAATATCTGATGGAATTTGCACAGGAACATTCTGGAGCTGACAGGCTCTCAGGAGTATTGCTTAGGCAATGCAAAGCTCACAAGGATATGTCTGCAGTATCTGAACTTGCCTAAAATGCTTTAAGGACTTGAAAATATTTCAAGACTTGAATACCTTTAAAAACCTGAATCTTAACACATTTCTGAAGGGTGCAATTTGTGAGATGATTGCTGTCCAATTCAAAGGGCCACAGACTACAAAAGATGAAGGTTTTTTATGCCTTTGAGATCAGGAAAGAAAGTGATTAGGGAGCTTCATGGTGAAGCAGCAACTTACCATCTTCTAGTTACTAGGTGACTTCCAGCTTCAGAAACCCAGCTGTGAAGGGGTCTGAGTGGGAAATAGGGAAGTAGCAGGAAAAGTGCAAGTGGAAAAAAAAAAAAAATACTGTTTGGCAAGGTCCCCCATCACATCAGAAATTGGACTGCTGAATGTAATGAATGATGCCAGAAATCGCTTTGAGCCTGCATATTTGCCAAACACGGTGACTGGGCAAAGAGATCAGCGCAGTTTCAGATCACATTTCTGTGAGGTGTGGACTTACAGGGACTCAGGTAACACATCTTAACGACCAATGCTGGCAACTCTGCAGGAAAGCCAAGGTTGGGAGTTCTGTGTGGATATGAGGATGTTAAGCCCTCTCTAACCAAACGTAGTTTTTACAAGTGGGCTTCTCCTCTTTTCCATATTCTACCATGAGGAGGCTAGTTTCAAGCTGGGCACTTTTTTTGGCTCTGCTCTTTCATGACTAAGCTAAGCACAAATGGGTAAAGAAAGCATAATAAATTACATGACAGATTAGTCTCAATAACTGAAGCAATAATCAGAAAAATAAATAAGTAAATAAATAGATCCGAAAATACAGAAGGATCCATTCATAAAAGTTTATGTCTCTTTTGCATTTGTCATTTTTCACTTCCAAATGTAAATTGCATTGGGATGTCTTCAGCATTTTCCATGCCCATTTATCTTACGATATTTTTCTGTTCTTGCCTCTTTTTTCCTCTCTGAGACTTTTCTAGCACTGTGGTTGGAGAAGGCAGCTGGGATACAGCTGTGTACTGTCCAGCTTTGATGAGCTATAAATGTTTTCCCTTGTGCTAACGTTGTGACATTCCCTGCTGGTTTGGTTTCTTGAATACTGATGCTTAAAAGGCAGATTTGAAAACCTCAAAACTGCTCTTTTTAGCCAACAGTTGCTCTCCCTTTGTATCAGCAGTTTCTAATTAAACAGTACCATACTAGAAGACCTAAAGACTATTAAAGGTGCACTCAGGGTGTCCATGAATAGCAACACAATGCAGGTGTTGTTCCCTCAGTCTAAAATGGACTGGTCAGTTTCCTCATTGATTAGCAATTGTGCAAAATGTCATATAAAATCTGACCCTAACACCAATACCTACAGTCAGCCAAATAAATTCTTTCAAACTTTCACAGTGGAAAAAACTTTCTATTTTATGATTTTATAACCCTGTCATTAGCAATCTTTGAAACAGCATTCCACCCCCAGGTTGCATTCTGTGGTTATGAACTTCATTTGATCACTGCCCCATCAATTTGACATTAACTGCTACAATTTACAACTGCTCTGGCTTTCCCTCTATTATTGCCGTACCTCTGCAAGTGCAAAAAACTGCTGCCCAGGGGAAGTCTGAAAGAATGCAATGTCTTGTTAAAACCTGAAAGGGCAACGGGTGGGGGAACAGCCTCCTAGAAGAGAAAACCCGAAGGTTGATAATGAATAATGCTTCATTCTCCGCCGTGAACACGGGTGACCTAGCATGTAGACCACAGCAAAGTAGTGAATAATTCACCGAGAGAGTCACAGACCTCCTGGTAGACCACAGCATTGCTTTGTCTCACAAATATGTTCTCCCACAGAACAGGGCTCGACAGGATGTTTCAGTCTGCAAATGTTTAAACAAAGGCGGGTGTGACAGGGTATACAAGGGGAGCACCGTGCACGGAGCAGGCCAGCATGCGTGGATGTTTTTCCACCAGCAGTTGACTGCTAATTCCCTGGGCCCTCAGCATAAGGACGATGGAGAGAAGAATGGCTTTGGTGGAGACGAGACACACAGCTCATGTCCAGTTTCTAACTCAGACAAGAAACCAATTGCACTCCCAAAGAGCGGTATTTTAGCAGCATTAACTGTCTGAGCTGAAGAAACGGGAGCGTGGATATTTTGAGTAGCAGCCAGAATCCGGGCTGATTGCCTGACCTTTGTGCTTATTTAAGGAAAATCATCCAAAGGAACCATTGGGGCTGGAATATGGTTCCAGTTTCCATGTGAGTTTCTTTCTTTGCTTTTGTGGGTTTCTCAGCCTGAGACAAATCTGAGGCCAGGTTTGTTTCTGGTTTAGTTTGCTAATATTCATGCTGCTGAACACTATTCAGTTTCTGCTCCCTTCCATCTCCGGGCCCAAGGCTGTGAATGTGAGCCTGGCTCCTGGGGGCTGAGCTGGGGGCAGAAGAGTGGTGCAAAAATCCCCAAGTCCCAGCTGTGCTGTGGGTTGCAGTTGTGTTTGGGAGCAAAGCTAGCAGGCACTTTTTGTTCACTTGGATATCAAACTGTTTATAGAAGCTAACACTTTAACAGTTTTAGCCATTTCTCCAGCTTTTCCATCTTTGCAGCCAGATATAATTTGAGGCTAATCTTATGGAATATCTGAAGTTTAAATTGTTTGATCTGATGGGGCTACTGAGTGAGTCACTTCTATATCCATATAATCTCATGTTAATTTACTTACACTTAAAAAGACTTTTTGATTTAATTGCGGTCACTTCCTGCATATAAGATAGTTAATGTCTAGCCTGTGCTTTTTTTTCTCTTATCCTGACAGACCAAGATATTCTCAGCCTCTGTAATTTGCCAAAGTATCAAGCAACTATTCCTACGTTCTTCCTCCTGATTATCCTCCCATGTTACACAACCTTCCATAGATCTTTTTTCTAACATACCAGCCAACATCTTATTCTCTCACATAGTGAAGAATGTCTTGTCTGTCACTCAGGAGGAGGTGTCCTGTGACAGGAAGAGGATGTCCAGATGCTAAAACCTCAATTTGGAACCGTGGGCTTTGGGCATGGGGCAATAAGGCAGAGGACACAAGTACCCATGGCCTGCTGTACCTGGCTCGGGAAGTCCTGACAGATGAAATACTTCAGGTTGTCACCATGCTTCAGAAGCGAGCAGGATGCTATTGTCAGTGTGTGGGCAGGGAATGCAGGGACCAACTGCAGGACTCTCATGCTGTGCATGGAGCCTCCAAAGGAAGGAAATCAGGCTTTGCATGAGATGTCTTTCAGTCCCCTTCGCTCTGGGCACTTTTCCTCAGCCTCACTGGTACTGACTGATACTCACTATGACTCAGCTCCACTCAGCATCACACCACAGAGGAAAAGATACACTGCTGTTTGATTCTACGTCAAAAAGCTTTCTGACTTTTCCCTTTACAGAACACAGGCTGGGAAAAGTGTGACAACTCATTCTGAAAATCACCTTTCCAATCCATGCAATTCTGCTCATGCTTGCAGAGTCTCATTACTGGACTGCTCAGAGTAACCTGATTAAAAACTAAGAGAGAATTATTTCAATTCTTTTTCTAAATATTTGATTTTCTCTCTATACTCCAGATCAGTATAAAAATATAGTTTTTATAAATGAAGGCATTTTGGTGTAAGTGACTGCAGAAAAATGACTATTCCAGCTTTTTAATGGTGCTTTTAACTCTCAGATCAGACTGGTTCTTTTCCTGCTTAGCAAAGCCATAAATGCTCTGTAATAGCTGATATCTTTATTGCAGATTCTCAGAATTATTTAGTCACCACTTTGACTCATTCAAATGTATTTGAGAAGTTACACATAATATTTACAAGCTTCCAGTGTAATCTTTTTATTTTTCCAACCATCAAAGTCATATGGTCTCCTGAAAATTAGCTAATGGAACACCGTTTTCTTAGTGTCTTTTATTATATGTCCATTTATTATATACTATTTTCAAGCTGAGAAGAAACTTTAAAAACATACAACTGAAGAATCTTTGTTTATTATTTGGAAAAGTTTGGATGTATTTCCTTTGGCCGGATTTTACTGACCATGACTGGAGAACTAAATGTTCCTGTTGTTTCCAGTAAATAAGCTTTAAAATACAATTTTCTGACTTGTGGATAAAGCAGAAAACAAAGCTATTGGTATCAAATGAGCCCTCATATTTTTCAAATGGATGGATGCCTGGCAACTTCTATGAGATTCTCTGAGAACAGACTTACTCATTGTTCAGCTTCCAGCAGCGGGACTCACAGATGGGATCCTGCCCCTCGCTGTCTCTCGTTTTCCTGCTTTCTGGGGGGCCTGGTTTGGCTTCTGTGTCCCAGTGCCATCCAGGGGAGCCTGGAGCACTTTCAGCCTCTGAGAAATCTCTCAAAGCCTTCAGGGGAATGAGTCCATCATTCTCAAGGATGGCTTAGACAATCTGAATGCACCACCGAGGTAAGAGAGCCGCAATCCCATTTCAAGCAGGGATGCTCTGATAGTCACTGCACAATGCCTCCTGCAGATTTTAATAGGTGTGCCACCGCATTCAAGAGAGACCATTACCAGCACAGAGCAACTCCAATGGTTACTACACGGCTATTTCAATCTTCTTCTTTACCTAGGTGCTGCCCCTGCTGTGTGGACATCGCTCGCTATTACCAACCTGTTAATGAGACTTTATGTACTGACAGTACAGATCAGACCCTGTTCTCATGGTGCACAGTGAGAAGAGCTTTCCTTCTCCAATTACCTCTCAGAAACAGGACAGACAGAATCTAACCTTTTGCCCTACAAAAATTGTACATTGTTCTGAAAGTCAAAATGCAAATTATTCATTAATTTTATAACCATGTCTAAGGGAAGAGGGAAATAGCAGGCAAAATAGGAGTCTTCTATTTTTACCCATGTGTCTAGTTGATTACATGTCATTCTTCTAACACAGAACTAAATATCTTAAATGCAAATAGCCAGAGGTTGTTGTACATTTTTTGCCGTTTCCACAGCTGTTCATTACAGAGCTCAACAGCAGCTGACAGCAGGTGAATGTGTGGATGATGGGCCATGGATATATTCTGTTAAATAGAATGAATAAACCATTAAATGATCTTGTTTCTTGATATGCCTAAATGCAAGCTGCACCTTCAAGCAAAGCAACATTAAATTCTGTATAGCAAATCCCTCTTGTATTTTGCAGCACATCAGTCATGCAAATTTTATGCTATAATCTTTTAAGCAATTATAACCTCCATTTATTTTTCATGATATAGTGTATCCTTTTGCTTTTAGTTTTAGACAATTGAAATAAGGATGCATGAACCTGAAATATTAGACTACTTATATCTTGTTTATTTTGTCATCCATATTTGGTATTTTATATATATGTTTGACCTGGGTAGAAATGAGTGACAATGTATCTTCCCTTTTTGAGAATCAGTATCTTTGAAATTCACTAAAATGCTAATTTAGCTGTATGTGTGTATGTCATTGCTGTCGTAGGAATTGAGAATGATTTGAAGTGTTATTTTAGAGGGAATGCATATTGCATGTATATAATATATATGCATGTTAAAAAGTAAACATAAATTGTACATTTTAGGTATAAGGGATTAAAATAAGAAAGAATTTATAAAATTATTCACAAATCGTCATCTCAAAACAATAACCACAAAGTTTTAACTATTTATTTTTATCTAGAAATCAGATGCTGGATTTGGAAGTGTCTCTCTTCAATGAAAGGTTTATATTTTCTATATAAATATTACTTCAGATGTGGCTCTGCTCTCCATTTCCTCAAGAAGGCATTTACTTTCCCATGGCACTGGGAATGAAGGGCCTGCAACTCTTTCCATGACACACCAACCACACAGGCATGACCCTCCTCCAAAGGTTTTTTGACATGATCCACAAGAGCATGGGTTTTTGGAAGGGCAAACGTATCACAGCATTCTTCAGTGTGAGGAAGAATTAAGAGGGAGAAGTATAGGACCAGACTGATCTGGTGACTCCATCTGAGGGATGGTACCACTGCACAGCTATTACTCTACCTCCAAGTGAGAGACTTGGGAAAAAAGTACTAAAGACCATTAAAATGTCAATCATCCCTGCTCTTGTGCCTACTTTTTACTCTGTCCACCGTGCTTACGCAGTAGAGCTCTTGTTGGGATTCCAAAAGCTGGGAAGAAGCCTTGCACCTTCCGTGGACCAGCACTGCATTATCAACCCCGGGAAACAGAGGAGTAGACATTATTCTTGGATTAGTAACACCTGCATCTGTAAGACTTGCATGAGCGGTGTGCAAAACAGGATCAGCTGCACAACTGAGCACTTCCAATAGCACTAAAGGTCAGGCGGAGGAGATGGTATTTGATATAATCAGGAGTTTTCACTCTCCTTCCTTGTATACAAGCAGAAAACTGAGTGAATTTCTTCTCCTCCCATTCAGTAAAGCTCAGGTAGAACAATACTTACTAAAATCAAAGCTATAAGTCATATGATTTACAATCTTTAGTAAATCTGAGATATCCCCCCAGCCCACACGAACCCTCCATAGCCCTCTATTGTATTTTGTGTGGAATTTGGTCGCATTATACAGCTGGCCTAATGCTGTTTCTTTACAGTCAACTGTGGACTAAGAAAATTAGAGAGATATTTAGTTAAGTTTAATCCTTTGTTTTCTGCCAGCTTCAGGAAACATGTTGTGTGCTCTATATTTGGAATTTTCTTTCTTTAAAAACTTCTTCTGTAACCAGCTTCCAGAGAACACTTTTTTCCTATCATACTGCTGCCATTTGGCCACAATTTTGACCTGAAGCACTTTCAGAGACAGCTGTATCATTTCTCTTAAACACTTGAAATCCATGAAAAAGTGTGATGCATTTATCTGCAGAATTGTCACAGGTTTAAAGGAGTGGGTTTTCCCACTAGCAGAATTAAAGAAGCCTGGCAGCAGAAGCATATAAATAAAATATGGTGATAAGAAGATAAAGAGACAAAGAGTAAAAATAAAAAGTTACATGTAGACTACAGAAACATAAATTGATAAAGATTTATATATTAAAACATACTTTAGTAGCATTTAGAGAAGTTGCATAAAAATGAAAAGCAGATACAAAACTGTCTAACTACGTACAATACTACAGATTTGTGCATGTAACACTATAATAAAAAATGAACATTGAAATAAACCCAGATGAAAAGACCAGAAAACAAAGAGCAGCCCTGTCAGCATACCAAGTTGCAGTAAGATTAATATGTGCTGCAAGTGTTGTTCCCAATGTATCTCTCTGCACTCATCCATCATCTCCCTCCATGAAGCCAACATGAGCTTGTGGCCTTTTTGCTGCCTAAGGCAACCTGGTGTATATGTGCTTGGGAGTAAATAAAGATTATTTGTCCAGTCCCCAAGCCAACAGTGCTCACATGTTGTTAGCCAATAGAACATTTTTCTGTCCCCTTACTGAGAATACCCAGGCTTTCTCCTGTTCTCACATTCATCCCAAATATGCTGTGCTATTTTAAAAAATGATCTTTCAGAGTCCCACACTAAAACTGGTGTGAAAAACTGGGCACTTCCAAAGTCAGGAAGTATATAGACACTTATTTTAAAACTATGAAAGGCATAATATTAGTGATAGAGGAAACCTAAGTGTCTATCTGAAGCAAGACACCCACTTGTGCATGGTTAACATTAAGTGAAGTTGGGGCTTAGAAAGCCCACTGCACACACAAATAGCTGCTACAGTCCAACTGAACTAGTCCATAGCCTGAACACTCATTGGGCCAACACCTGAAAACCACCATAGGCTCATCAGAAGTTTCTTCTTTCTCCCCGGCACACACTGGCTGGGCTTTGAAATTAGCTAGGGTTAACTCGCTCCCTTCTTTTTAATAAGAAAAGTAACTCATAATGATACTTTTACAAGCCCTTATATACAGTATTAGCATCAGCTCCCAATTCCCCTGTCTGTGTATACAGAGCCCATAGTACGCCCCATGTTCACAGCAGAGATGAAGGAGAAGTGGGAATTCTCAGAGCCCTGTCCCTGTGTGGTGCCATATTTTTCCTCCATCCCCAGATTTCCTCTGGTGTCATCTCTGATGTCATTACTAGCATAGAGTGGAGCCAACACATATCTCATAGGAATGTTGTGGGTGTTAATTAATAAATGCTTGTAAAATGCTTGGAAACCTTCAGGGTGAAAAATGTATAAAAACTTTCTTAGAAATATTGTTCTTATTTTCTGTATCCAGATGCTATGTCTCCTGAGGTCTCTGCAATCTGAAAGTAGGTCAAAACTTGGCTCTTAATAAGTTGAATTGGGAACTCTGAAATTTTCCTCCAGACACAGTTTTGTACTACTTAAATTAAGAAACATGAGGCTCACTTTTCTGTACCCAAATTCTTCTGTACAGCAGCTGAGGACAGCAGTGAAGATACCAGAAGATGTGCTTCTCACACCCAGCCAAGGTGTATTTGCAAGCCAAATGTTGACCTCAAAGTGTCAACCAACTCCCCCATGCTAACACACACTGTGTGGTTTCTGTGGACTTACAAGTTATTGTATTTTGGGTCCTCCAAAAAATGTCATCCATGCAACGTATTATTTAGAAGAGGAAATGCTCCCTTCTGGAGGAGCCGTGATAACGCGAGTGGACGCACGCGTTTGTTTCATGTCATTTAACCAGGTGGAACATGGGCTGTTAAAATTCTCAGTATGTACCAACTGGAATGGTGTTAACCCCTACAAGAAATACATGGCACTGCGCTTTTCATTTCCATTCTGTAGGAACAGACACGGCTGAGACATAGGGTGTTTCCTGAGGTTAATGATAACCTGAGGTTAATGGCTTCTGGCTGAACTTTAGGCCCTTGGCTTCCCCTAACCTGTCATTAATCCCCAGGAAATGCCTGAAACCAACCATATTATTTAAATCTGGCAGCAATTAATTTATCCCTGGACCTTACAGATGCTCATATTAAATTAAAAAGAGGATGATTTATGGAGAGCACCAATAATGTCCAGATCTAGGCAAAGATAGATGTTATCCTTAATATTTAAAATTCAGGTTTTCTTTCTCACTGAGTCATTGACTATCAGCTGTATTAAAGGGTTTTATTAAATTATTCTATCAAATAGGATCTTTTCCTTAATTATTCAGTTTAAAAAACACTTTATCTTGTATATTCTGCCAGCTGCATCAAGATTTTATCTGTTTTTCTCTTTGGGAGTGTTTAATGAACATTGTTCACTGTTGCTTTGAATCAGAAAATAAATGTATTTTTAGCAATTTAGTTTATAAAGAAGCAATCAGAAGAAATGCAGTGGCATATGTAAGCAACAAGAATTCTCCCCTCACTCAGCAGTAGATCTATATGTCTCTGACAAAATAACAGCTGTGGTTTTATTTCTATGTATTAAGAAGATAAGCCAAAAACACAGTATAAGGTTGTTGGTTTCTACAGAGCCAGAAGGTAAAACTTTACATTGGTTTTTATTCTGTTTATCTCTGGCTTTTAGGCTGAGGCTGCCAATAGTGTGCACACTCTCTGCTCAGGCTTCTGAAGCCTTACCAGAGCTCTCAGTGATGTGGTTTGGCAATAGGAACCACTAAATCACCATCATAGGCGTCAGTGCAGTTGGCTCTGTAATTGCAAACAACAGCCATAAATCCATTGAAACTAATCCATGTACCAACTGAAATAAAATCCTTAATCTCATCTCCTTTCTGTTTTTCAGCTTTCACTTTCAAGTCTTATCACAGTATAGCGCCATTACCTCTACAGATAAAATGGGGTCTTCCAGATGCCTTAAAATCTGAAATTCTGCTGTAAAAACAGCTTAAGAAAAATGGACCTTCTGAGTTAAAGGTGAACTGCAAGGGACAAAAATCAGAGTAGTGGATTTTTTTCCTTCTTTGCAGAGAATTCATTCAGTAATATGTTCATGAAAAAGTGGTTACTGAAAAACCACAGCTTATGTTTTCATATTTCTGTAAACTGATTAAACCAATTCCCTAAAGAAAAATTACTGCCTGTATCGCAGTACGAGCTCTACTGATACACAGGATTACCCCACTCTTAGAGAACAAGAGGAACAATCTCACATGTGTACACGTGGTCGCACATCTGGCTTCGTGTATCACTGGTACTCCCTTTCCTGAAATCAATCTCTGTTGAATATTTTCTCCTTAACAACCTCTTCTCACAAGATGGTTCTGCTGTCTCTCAGCAGTTTCTGTATGAGCCACCCGTGGAGAAGAAGATGGGGCAGGTGCAGAGGTTGAGTTATTCTGGTAAGGCTCCTCCTTGCCAGGGAGGGTCTCAGCCTCAGAACTCCCCTGGTGACACCAGGCTGTGCATGCAGAGAGGACACACACACTGCTGTACACATGTGACCATGAATACTGCTATGAACATTTTTGTTAGAAATGGAAGACAGACTTCAGCCTTCTCCACTAACGTGTGGCTCCTTCCTGTTTGAAGATGATCTTTCTCAAGCTTCAGTTCAGAAAGCCTTTTTTTAACACCCTCTCTTTTATAAGCTTAGCTTCATATGGCAGAACTTGCAGATCTCTTTTTGTTACAATATTTTGTCTTCATTTTGAAAATACCACCACATGTGTTTCAGCTACAGGTGTTTCCCTGTTTCATAAGAACTAATTAAAATATATATACTGCAAGATCATTTTCTAATGGCTAAGAAGAAATTAAAGAAATATGTCTATAAAATATTAGTCAGGGAAGACAAGGGCAGTTTGTGTCACAGCTGTACCTGCCCTGTTCCTGCAGTCATGTGCAGTGTCCCTTTCTTCCAGCATGGAATTGAGCAGCTATGGAGCTTCATCAGTGCACTGGAGCCTCCTGTTCCAGCTGGTACATGCAATTTTGGACAAACATTCCAAACAACAACAGCAACAATCCAAACATTTTAACCATGACATAATACCTGAAGTTTTCACAGATTTTAATGAGCTAAAGAAAACGTGTTTTGAGCATTCTTCTAAACACATAGGATTCAGTCTGTATACTACATAATTTAGGAAGGATTTGCTATGGACTTTACTGAACTTTGATGTGAAAGACAGTGTTATCATGCACACTTTGTGGAGATCTTTGTGGCAAGAGTTAGATTCTGTGATGTTTACATGCTGCTTGGCAAATAAATGCTATTCCAAGGAAAAAGAAGCCAGCTATCAACATACAGCCACATTTCTTATGGTTTCCTGATTTTCTGCCTTTTGGTATACATAAATCCTCTAAATATGAGCTACTGAATCAGCATTTTGTAAGGTCAGATGTAATTAAAGCTGTTCAGAGGACACAGATTTCATTTTGCTCTAAATTTCAAGGTTTCAGAATTTGTTTTCACTATTCAAAGGAATGAAAATAACCCCCTCAAACATTTTTGCAAATGGAAATTTTTATGAAATGTCTGTTTCTGGATATAAAACCTGATCTTTTCGGCTCAAGTTCTTTCTCCTCTAGCTTTAAGAGACAAGGGAACCCCAGGCAAAAACATTCTCAAGAAATGTTTGTCAAAACTGATATGTTGATACAACATTTTGGCTTTGATGAAGTGGCATATTTCATTTCACTGAAAATATTCTGACCAGCTCCAGATGGGATTGACTTATTTAAGCTAAGAAAATGATTCATTTTGAGAGTCTGAATAACCCAATAAAATAATAGAGTAATGCACAGGGGAGTCTAAATAAGCCAATAAAATAACAGAGTAAAGTAATATTCTTCAAATTAACATAATTGGATCTGAACCCTTGTCTTTATGTCTGAGATAAACTCATAAAGTATAAACAGATTTAAATAGTAGAAAGGATGTTTATGTCCATCCAATATAGACTCCTGGATAATATTGGCCTTTTCCTTTAGAATCCTGAAGCCATAAGAAAGTAAGGTCTGAATCCAACTTTCTCCTGTGCTGAAGAACTAGTGTACAGAGAAGACATCTGAGAAAAATTTGTGAAACATGTTTCTAAAGTTTTTTTTTTTATTATTAGAGAAGAGTCTAAAACTTACCCAGATGGTTATTCCTTTACTGTTAGAATATGCTGATAATTGAATATGTTTTCCTACGATGCAACCTACATTTTCCTGATGAAACCTCAGATAATTAGTTTAAGCAAACATTTAGAGGATCATCAATCCACTTAGAGGATAATCAATAATTGTAGCAGTTCCAAGTGTATTTCGAATATAGCAAAACATCACAACGTCATTGCTTGAAATTAATTTGTTCTTAAGTAAATAAAATATTTCTTGAAGAGTTTCCCAACTACTTGTGTTTTTGGCTTTTTTTTTAACTTTTTGAAGAGAAGAGAGGAGCGAATCAATACATTTTTTGCAATGATTTCTGGATCGTCTTCATATTATTCATTTCAATACATAACCGTATATTCAAGTATTTGAGAAATGTTTTCTACATCACCTTCAGCTACTACACCAAGTTAGAAAAAACCCTCAACCTCCTTTTCAATAAGAGAAAGGAGTAGAATTGTCCGCCACTTCACCATTCACACAGTCATAATGATGTCTGGATTTAAGTGGAGCTCTGACCACCAGATTATGTCATGAAAGACTTGACACAGCCACCAGATGCAGACAATGTAGGGTGGCTGACTTCCCGCCAACTCCACACTTATCAGGGATTGGAAATCCCTGCCTGAACTAGAGCTTTGAGTATGGGCTGTGGAATTTCCCTTGCCATCTGACAAAGTGCAGGCATCACATCAATAGCTGCTGCCAAGCCATAGCAATGATCCAAATACCTTTGCCTCTTAGTGTGTCAAGAAGATTGGTGTGCTATCAGCCCAAGCTAGAATTAAATCACAGAGATGGTTTCGTTGTGAACAGGAAAGAGGGGATAAATAATCATTTGCTTTGTTTTCAAAACCAGGGAAGACCGAGACTTGACACATTGATTTTCAATGAAAATGTGACTGCCTAAGCAAGGCTCTAGTGCTGTCAATCAAGGAAGATAACTTTCAAAATCAATTTGGGCTGTTTGCCTAATTAATATAATTGCAGTATCTATTTGATCCAGAATTAAGGCAATTTGGGTGGGGTTTGAGCATCAATAGGGAGCAAAACCTGATTCCTAATCTTGTCTTCTGGGAACAGGCTGCCCAAGCCCACAAAGACTGGAAAATGTAACTCACACTGCTTTCCTTTCAAGAAAATTCCTGGGGCCAATGAAAACATATGAGGTTTGATATCAGGTCATTAAATTGTCATGCTTTGTCCTTTGATTTCATTAAAATCTTCTTAGTTATTCAGACTTCTGTGCTGCAAGCTGAAATGTAAATGAATGATAAGATGAATGGTTTAATATAACATCTGCAACTCTATATTTCTTCCTACCTGAGAAGTTAAAATTTGATTTTAACTCCACGCAATCATCACTTCTCAGTGTTCAGAGTAATTGCTTGTATTAGAAAGCTAGAAAATATATTTTACAGTTCCTATATACAATTTTTTTCCAAAAAGAATCTTCTCTTTTTCTATCCAATCAATGTTTAAAATTCTGTGAAGTTCAAGAAACTGAACAACATCATACAGATTATTTTGATATTTTCCTATTTTGACTAAATAAACACACAGTTGGACTGATATAGATCATAATTTGATAGCTTCCTTTTTTATTCCTTTGTTGAATAGGAAAGCACTTATTCCCATTACTATAATCTATTTTTTAATATACCACTAATGATTTATTATAGATGTCTCTCAGGAAGAAGACTGAGCTTCTTCTGCATTCTTCTGATGACTTCAGTGATATAATTTTATTTTATTTTATTTTCACTGACATTTCACTTTGATTTTTTTCTAAAATCTAAGAAAAATGTGTGTTCTTCAGTACCACTGGAAACATTCAACGCAGATGTTTACATTGTGCATAATTGCATTGTCCATACGTATTCTGTTTTTTAAATCTCTGCCTAGTGTAGGTGGCAAACTACTCAATTACTCTTGGAGTATTTTGCTCTTCTAGACATAACATTTGCAACTCAATTAAATGTTTCATCTATTTCCTTCCTCTCATTCCAGGCTATAGACCTTGATTCTGTTAATCCAGTGTTGACATTTGTTGTGGAAAGGACATTTTGAAACTCTTTAAAACAATGCATTACTTAACAAATGAGAAGAAAACAGAGTGTTTTGACTTAAGAAAAACTACTGTGGGATCAGATCAGTGATTGCTTCATAACCGCAGCTTTTCCCTGGCAGGTAATTAGAGAAGATCATATATGCTGGATTTCTCTGAGGGCACTAAAATTAGTTTCTGTTCCAGCTTCTACCAGGACAAGAATTAACAGTTCTGCCGATTAAAATTCTGTGAATAGTCTCTGTTCTTCACCTGCTTTTTAGATAATTTTGTAATAATTTCTACAAGAACAAGCCATAACTTTTGAACTTTCAAACTTTCTCTTCTCTGCAGGAAGAGAACTCATATGGATTACTGTGGAGCAGATTAATTCCAGGCAAGCTGCAAAAATAGCAACATTTCTCCAGATAGGATACGAAATGCCTTCTTGTCCCAGATGAATGCATTTGCAGGCTATTCTGCATTGCACTGACTTTTGTAAGACCTTGTCATTATGGTATCTGAGCACATCTAGGCATTACTGAGTGGAAGTATGAATAACTGTTGTATTTTCTTTCATTGTCTGTCATTTCTTCCTCGTAGAGACAGTAGAGGACATTTATCTGTTTAGGTCCATTCGCTTATTTTGTGTCCGGTGCTTGTATGAGCCCAGTTACTTTGGAAAGTCAATCCACTGTCCCCAAGGAGGTCCCTCTGCTCCGTGGGGTCATATTGAGGTGCATGGCTGCCACTCACCACTCCTCTGGGACATCCCTGAGGGTGTCACCCTGTGGCTGAGGGAGAATGCAGGGGAGGGTGCGGCACAGGTGGCAGCCCAGGGGCCTCTCCTGTCTCTGGTCACCAGCTCTGTGCTGCTGCTTGCTGCCTTCCCTGGGGTCCCTCAACCACTTCATTTTTTGAGGTGTCTCGAAGGCTGACTCTAAACATTGGGCTTTGCCTTCTATCAAAAAGACTAAATTTTGAAACTCACTATTTTTATATCGTCCCACAGCCACACTCCCTCACCAAGCTAAACTTGGACATAGTGTGGTTTTGAAGAATTCTGTACCCCAAAACTGTGTCCTTTTCCTCATCTTTTTCCTTCTCCTTGTTTACATCATGCTTTTAGCTTTCTAGATCAATGCAGTTTATGCTCAATCTACAAAAGACAAATTACTCAGCCAAACAGCACACAGAGGAGACAGCTTATGACAATACCATCAAGCACTGATACTCAGGGATTATTACTTTATAATAGAAGCTAGAAGCTAGAACAAATTGTTTTTTGTGAAAGGAAGTCTGCTTTCTCAAATGCATGAAGTTTATATAATAGTCAGAAAATGGCCAGTTCAGCAGATTTTATACACATAAATATTATATGTTATATTTTATGTATAAATGTTCCAAGTTTACTCCAGTGTAAAGCTTTCCTTTAAAGAGTAATTCTCACCCCATAATTCACTTTTATGATTTTCTTAGGGCTTTAAGTGTAAAAGCTCAATCTGGTTTTGTTTTATTCTTCCTTGAAAAAAAAAAAAAAAAAAAAAAAAAAAAAAAAAAAAAAAAAAAAAAA
>VWZN01019263.1:86594-100501 GCA_013396955.1 Regulus satrapa | reverse complement strand
GGGGGGTGAAGTTTGCCTACTTTCTAGCTAATATGATTCTGTTATACTTTGCATCTACTAGTATGATATATCTTCCTCTGACATTGAACACAGAAAATTGTATTTTATCCTGTATTTAAAAAATGAACATTTCATGCTGGTATTGTACTGCAATTACAATTGTAATTGCAATTAATTACTCTTATTTTCAGGTTGCTTGGAATTGAGAACTTCCTGATAGGCTGCTGGGCTTTAAAACTACTCTTTTAGCTGAGAGCAGAGTTAAGTCAAACCAGAGAACAAAATATCTCCCGTAACAAATGTAGCATTTGACCAAAGACCAAATCCTGGTTTGGTTTTGGGTCATAAAGGTGCAAGCCCCTCATCAATCAAGTTCCTTTTTGAACTGATCTTATTCCAGGACATTAACTCTTAAGAGCCCCAGGAGCCAAAACAGAGAGGAAATTACTCCTTTTAACAGAGGATGCTCTTGTAACTGCAGCACCATGACACACCGACAAAGGCGGCTGTGTCCGTGTTCCAGGAGCCAGAGCTCGGGGCAGCTCTGCTCAGGGACCTACCTACACTGACTCGCGGCCGTATAACGGGTGGGGACACGCACTCACTCAGAGGAAGCTATTCCTCCTTGTTGCTCTAACCTCCTGCTGTTGGAACCTCTGGCACAGAGCAGTCGGATCCAGCTGCACTGCAGCTCTGCTAGCAGATCTGGCCTGCTCCGCGCGCAGCGGTGGAACTCAGAGCAGTCAGACACGCCAGGCCAGCCCCTTGGCTGCCTTCACAGACCACACACCAGCAGGCTTAGCCTTACATCAGCTAGTAACAGCTCGAGCTGCTCAGAAAGCAGGAGGTGAGGGCTCCTGGATTTTTAACAGCATAGCTTTTAATTGTGAAAACGCTCTTCCAGGTTTATTTAAGCCACAGGAGATCAGAATGGCCGGCAGGGGATCAGCTCCCCAGAATAGTATTCAGGGCCAGGCTGGATGGGGGTTTTAGCAACCTGGCTTAGTGGATAGTGTTTCTGCCTGTGGCAGGGGGGTTGGAACTAGATGATCTTTAAGGTCCTTTCCAACTCAAACCATTCTGTGATTCTATGAAGATTATCCCAGGCACAACTCTTTCTCTCAAGGAACAGATATGTCCGTACCATGGCCAGAAATTGCTGACTATGATGCAGAGCACATGATCTGGCTTCTGTACTACATTTCCTGTCAAAGCTGTACCTAGAATTTATGAAACTGTGGTGATTTCCCCCCCGTTCTGTTTTAGATCAGGCTGAGAATACATCTGAGCATTCAGAGATTTTTAATATTGTATTTTCCTGGCTAAACAGATGTAATGTTATATTATTTTCCCACACTTCAGGCTTTCCAAAATGTACTGCTCTTATAAATGTTGGGGAGGAGAGAAAATGGGTAATTATATCTCCTATTCTTTCTTATCAAAGACGTGTGTTGGAAGAGATGGAGAAACTGCAAAAAAAAAAAAAAAAAAGGGAATAAAATTTATTGCAGATATTTCTCATCTGAATGCCTTCCAACTAAGCTTCCTCTCCCAAATTTTGTGATTCTGAAGACAGTGTATGATACATTTTATATACAAGGATTTAAATGCGGGGGGTTTTGCAGTTCAAGAAAATAATGTTTCCAGTATAGCTCAGACACCAAGGGAAAAAAGTGTGTTCAGTGATATCTCCCAGAACAACATCTGCATTGTGATTGTATAGAGATTTTTATATGACTGGTCTGTCTATAGAAACCAGCTGGGGAAAAAACCAACAACCTGTTACCACATGAACCTGAAGGAAAGCACAATTAGTGGATGTTCTCACTTGCTCTCCAAACACTATAGCATGTGCTTCTTTCTCCAGGACATATATTAGTGATCTCAAAGGAGCATTTGCCTGTCACAAACGTCACATTTTCCTGGAGCTTTGAATCAGTATTTGTCAACTCCTGTCAACCTCAAACACCTAAAAGTTGTGACTCCTACCATAGGCTAAGGTTTGATGATCTCCCAAATACGTGAGTGTTTTTTCCTGACTTTTTCATTTTTCATTACAAAGTTCAGATCTTGCCAGATCCTTGCCAGATATCCATATAGTGTTCACAGCACTGCCAAGTCCAAAATATTGAGAATATTGAGAAGTACTTTTGGAAGTTCTTTACAAGAACTTCCCACTTGGGAGCCACAGCTATAGTCAGCTCACATGGTTTTGTTTGGGCATTATGTCTCCCTCCCTTCCACACAAATTCAGGGACATTCATTCCCATATCTACAACTTAACTTTCCAAGCAGCTCAACCCAGAGAACAAGCGCAGGCACACATTCTCCAGTTATAGATCAGTTCAGCCCCCAGACTCACATCTGTTTCTTGACCTAGCATCACCTCTTCTCCTTTTGCAGCATTGGAGGCTCCACATCTCATGGGGTCGATCTAGGGAGGGTTTTGTCCCTTCCCATCTGTTTTGGTCTGAAGAGGGAGATAGTAAGATGAGGAGGGGATGGACAGCAACCCCTTCTGAACTGCTGGGTCTTTCCATTACACCCTCTTTTTCTTCTCTCCTGTGGGGTTAATTTGTGGTTCTCCTTTTTCCACATTCCTACAGAAAATGTTACCTGCTTAGGCACAAGTGCAAAGGAGTTCTGTTGGCTGTCCCCAGGAGCCCTGCTCTCTTCCCTGTGACTGCTGGGGACATGGCAAAGGCAGCAAAGTGAGGAATGCAAAGCATGCAAGGGCTGCAACCTGTCACTCACTCGCCTGAGACCTCTGTGCTTGCTGCACATGCTCTTAATACTGAGACCTAAAATGGGACAATGCTATTTCTTTCCTCCTGTCCCTTGAGAGTCCCAGTCAGGCTGGTTATATTCAACCACATTTGCACGAGAGATGAGATGTTGAAGCCTAAAGCTGCCTTCCACTGACTTCTTCTCCTTGTTCAACTAGAAATTTCCTGGGACTCCATTTTATAAAATATCCAGTTTATCACATTTCTTAGTACTTTTAGTGACCAAGCTGTACTTAAACATGTAGCTATCAGTTACACTCACATTTCAACACTACAGTGGGAAAACTGGCTAATCAATCACTCACATGAGAGGCAGGCTTCAAATTTGGCCTCAGTTTCTGAGACAGATTTTTGCAGTTCTTAGTATAAATTGCCATTAAATCCAGCCATTGGAGTTACCACAGTACTAGTGAGAAAATTAAGAAATCCTGATGCAAAACAATGGTTTTACACCCTGCATATAGGGTTAATGCATTAAATTCCTTGAATAGAAACTACAGAATGACATGGGTGTTACAAGTTAAGACAAACAAGAGGGTTCACATGAGAGATCATTTATATCATGGGAATTCAGGTTTGAAGTGAACGCTGGCTTGGGTTTGAAGTAAATATGGGGTGTTGGACTTTTCACATTTTTCAATGCATCCTCTTTCTCTACGTCTATTTTATGGTCATCTATTTGCTTTTTGAATCTACAGCACTGCATAGGTAAGAAAGAAGAATGGTTAGCTGTTTATGGATACACATTCTACCTAGTCAATGTGATGAAGCACAATGAATACTTCCACACAACAGCCTACCAAGTAAGACTGAAGAGGAAATATCTGGGGAAGAGTGTTGTTGCAGACCAAATCCTTATACTTCAGTACTTGTGAAGTTATAAAAAACATGTAGGCAAGGAAGGTTCCCATTAAGGTTTAGAGCAAAGAATATGGAAAATATGAAATCAGATGGAAACACTCAGCAGAATTAGGAAGCCTAGCAATCTAGAGACAGCTGCCTGGAAAATAGCAGGGAGAGAAAATAGTGAAGAAGGTTTTCTATGAAATATGAGTAATGGTTAAGAAGTTTGCTACTACTGAATTGAGTAGCAATAGGACAAGATAGGATGTTGTTGAGAAACTCAGTAGGCTCTGGTTACTTTTTTTATGTTGGAGGTTATTCCTCATATATTTTCTTCAATCACATGGTCCTAGGGACTGGATTAGCAGTCTTAGATCTTTCATAACTACTATACTTGCCTAAGGAATCGTACTTAAATTATTTACATATTTTCACCTTTGTAACTCCTCTTAAACTTCTCTGTGACTTGGATCTTTCATGCAGGATATGAAGACTTGCATGCATCTGAGTTTCAGGGGGAGAATAATGGAGAGCAGAGCTCTTTGCCACATTGATATATAGCAGGGAATCAGTCAAAGGAATCAAGTGAAGTGTGACACCTCCAAAAATATCCACAATTGGAAGTGATTTCGATGATTGCGTCAAGATTCATCTTCACTGTTTGTTATTTCCCATCTTGAATGTATTTACCAGCACAGTCTCTCACCCTCCACTACACCTTCTGCATGCAAAAAGCACTGGAGTATCATTTTGCACACTGATAGTAACCCAGTCTCTCAAAGGCACAAAGTCAACTTTTTCCATTTGAATTGGGAGGGAAGGCAGGTAAAGAAAGTAATGTCAGCCAATTTCTAGCACTGAAGAGAGTAGTATCTTGTATCTAGTATTTACTAGTATCTAGTAGTATCTAGTCTCTACTAGATTCTCTTTTCCAGGCAAAATTCTGCTTTCAGAGTAGAACAGCCACTTTTCACTGACCTCAGCAGAAGTCATGGGTGAGTATCTGAGGGTGACGTTTGTTGTCTTGTCCTTTTTGTGAATCAACGACAGAGAAACTAGTTGTTCCAGGATTTCCAGGTCCAACTAGTGCCTCAAACTTCATATACATTTTATACACATTCACTCTCACAGTATCTTGCAAATAAAAGTATTTCAGTATCCTGCAAGTAAAAATATTTCACTTTTGTTTGTGAAACAAAACAAAAGAACACAAAAAATGAGGATGTTGCTTTTGCAATACATTTCTGTGAATAACAAATCAGACTCTAAAGAGATCATAAATTTTGCTTATAGGAGTCAGATTGACAGAAAGCTTTGTGATTGATAAAACCTTCTGTGGACACAGTGTTGCACTCCTCATTTTTGAATAGTCTCTTCCTGAAGAGGAACCTGTAAAACAAGCATCCTGGCTCCCAACAAGGGAATGAGGGAGGGAAAAGACCTTCACTGCTGCTGTCAAAGCTGTACCACCACCCAAGAACCCTGTGTCCTGTTTCTCCAGTATAATTTTCAAGTTATTCTTCTGCAAAGTAGGAAGCATTCATTTTAGTCTTTAAAATGTGAATGGAAGAGAAACAAGGTAGTCAAACCTCAGGTTACTCTTCTGGTGACTGACTGATGTATGAAACGGGTATCACACTCTCCACCAACTATTATGAGAATCTGAGCCTGAACTTCTTACAACTGGAATGCACTCTTTTGATTTTCCAAGCCAGGACCACCTTTTAGGGAGAACCAATACAAGTACAAATTTTTAAAAGAGAGTGTTCTCCTCACTGTCATAGCCTTGTCAGCAGTGTCTTTGACCAGGTCTTAACTTCAAAAGTATATTCATTAGAAAAGAAAATACTTTCACTTAATGAATGTAATTTCTTCTCTCCCCCTCTTAAAACCTCTTTTCAATTTGTGTATGCATTAGCTACATTTGATAAATAATGAGCTAGGGGTCAGTGAGATTTTGCCATGGTTTGACATAGCTTTGACAAGTACTGACTAATCCTGACAGATTTCCCACTGATTACATTACAAATTTTGCCACTGAATCAAAGAACAGGGACTTTGTAAGGTACCCTTGTGAGTGAGTAAATTTGTCAGATTAGTACAATGAGAAGAATGAAAGGGATCTGAGCTAACAGCTAAAAATACTGCTTTATAAGTATGAAGGAAATACACTGAAAGATTTTACAAAAGGTTTTCATTCTGTATTTTTTGTACCCAATATTAAGCACATTGGCTCAAATGCTTTCCTTTGACACAAATAAACAATGTACAGAACAAAATTATGCTGTATGACAGAAAATCTCAAAACAATCTTTTGGGTTCAAACTGAAATAAGGGGAACTTAGGTTAGTATATGCAAGAACTTCTTTACAGTGAGGGTGGTGAGGCACAGGTTGCCCATCCCTGTAAGTGTTCAAGACCAGATTAGATGGGGCATTGAGCAACCTGGTCTAGTGGGACGTGTCCCAGCCCATGGTAGGGGGAGTGGAACTGGATACCTTTGAGGCTCCTTCCAACCCAAACCATGCCATGATTCTATAATCTAAAGCGCAGGCACTCCTGAGAAATTTTCTTCCCAGTTAGCATAAAACTGGCCAAGTAATTCAGTGTGAGTTTTCCAAATCCTGCTTTGCTAACTCCTTTGTTTTGACTTTCTGGAGTCTCCATTATATCACATTTAACTAAAAGGCAAGCAGAGAAATATAAGGCATATTTAACTGATATATCAGGTGGCCTAACATATTTTCACTTCAACCTTGACAGACAGATAGGCAGAGCCTGAGAAAATTACATCTCCAAATGAACAAGGATGCCTTTTTATATCCAGTACCTCAGCTTACTTAATTGCTGACATCTCTGAAAGGCAACTAATAATATACAATGAAACTTACAGGACGGAGAAATTAAAAACTACAAAAAATTTGGCAACACTTGTCTCTGACTGGATCTAGAGAGAGACTTAGTGTTAAAGGGAGCTGTCACGGTGATAGCAAATTGTGTTGTGATACTCCATGGAAGAGAAGAAAACTGAAACACAGATCAGTGCTTAATTATCAAAAACTGGGGAAAAAACCAGCAAGCATTCAAATTCTGTAAACATTTCTGATTTTCAGAAACTCTGCCCACTCATTAGTCTCTTTCCCTTCTGTTGGATTTCTGGCTCTTACCCATCTCCAAAGTGCATCCTTTGAGTAATTTACTTGTGGCATTTATGTTTCTGTGAACTCCCATGTTATCAAGTTTTAGAACTCAAATGCTCTCGAAAATGCATTTCAAAATAATTTCAAATTACTAAAGGAAGCAGAATCCTAAATTTGTCAATATACACACTAGCAACATAGTGTCTTCAGCCAGTAAGTAAATAAGAAAAATTGCCATATTGTCTGATACATGGGAATACAAATAATTTGAATAAAGAACATCAAATTCTGAAAAAGAGATATGCATTTAATACACAGAAACCATGGTTCCAATAATATAAATCTGAGGATTTTTAAATTTTTGTTTGAAGTCTGTTTTTTTCACACTTTTCAAAGTAACTTTAAACAAATTTTGAAATTAATTTTTGAATTGATTTTTTATACTTAAAGACAGAATAAAATTCATTTTTTTTCTAAAAGAGAAGAGAGAAAAAAGAAATAATTACAGTTTCTGTCTCACTTCATGGGTCTAGCTAAAATGCTATTTAAATTTGATTGAATTCTATTTATCCTTTTCATTTTCCAAACTAATGGCCATTTAGGCAATGGAACACATTTGGTCATGTGCATGTATGTTACCTACAAACTCTATTTATGGCTCTGAACTGGTTGTTATAATGCATGTCATTGAGGCAAAAAAGACCTTAAAAACTGTGAGACAGCTCATACCTAAATCATAGTCCTAATCATAACAGAAAGTGTATTCCCAGTACATGAATTTCAAATCTACCTAAATATTTGTGCTCTGTGTATCACTGCGCTCATCCTGTCAGCATCAAAACAAATGTCATGTGAGGTTATTATTTGCAACTAATAGCTGCATTCAGTTACATAGCCTGAATAATGATTAATTCTAGAGAACAGTTCATCTCTGTTGTTAAAATATCCCCTAAGGTTATCAATCCTTCTGAAGTACTTCTCTTTTAATTTGAAAAGGAAACATAATCTGGTACATTACTGACCTTCCTGTTTTTTTCTTTGGGTGGACAATAATGTCATTCCTTTCCCTTTTAGCACGATGGTAAAAAAATCCTGAATACTAGAAGAAAGTTTTGACATCTGCTGGGGACAGCTGTCAAGGTTAGACTTCACTTTACCTAAGTCCAGCTGACTGAGTTATTTCATTAACAGTGGTTATGATTAAAAACTAATGCTAAGCTTTTTATTTGGTCTTGGAGAATCTTTCTAGGTATGTTACATGACTGAAGATAAAAAGGTACTTTCCATTGATTTAAATGTCCAGCAAGTCAGGTACTTGATTCATGGAAATCACCATGAATAAACCAATTAGTAAATTTAAAAATCCGTAAAACTTGTAAAACAGCAATGCCAATCCATGTTGTTTCTGGCACTTAGAATGAAAAACACAAATTAGGCTAAAGATAAATTTAGCACAGGAATTAAATGTTTAATTTGTTTTTAAGAATGTGCTTTATGTTTTGTGACTGTTGCATTGGTCACATGATAACAGAGGAAATTAAAATCTATAATAATAACATCATGTTTGCATTAGACAGAAGTAATGCATGGGAAAAACAGAAAATATTTCAGGCATCAAATGTCATCTCTGTCCTCATATATGAATAGGCTCTTTCAGATTACACTTTTGTACAATCATTACTCAGTGCCTCAATCAGGCTACTCACATTTTCATTTCAATTTGATTTAATTGCAAGAATTGTAATTTCAAAAGAAATTATCAGCACAGAATCCAGTAGTGTTTTATCTTAATTGCAGCTTATTCTTCATGTCATCTATTCTTCTCTAAGAATGATGAATAATTGATTACAAGATTTGCTACAATTTTTGATGAAGAATCAATGGCATTCAATCAATTTATTTAGAGATTGCACTTAGCAATTTACATTTAAGGAAAAGAATAAGATCTCTGCATAGTTAAATAATGAAATACGTTTAAATAAAGTTAAAACCGTAACAGAGTGAAACAAAAGTTAATCAAGTTAGGGCTGTGATTTACACTTTTGCCATTATAGAGAAGGAAAAGAACAAATAGTGCAGTATATTGCCCCTAACTTCTAACGGCTTCCCAAAGTGCCATTTTTGAGCAAATTAAATTTACTAAGAACAAAAGAAATGTTAAAATAATTATCATTATTTATCTAAAATAATACTTATTCCCTTCTGTGAAACAGTTCTGGGTTTTTTCTGTGTAGCATTTAACAAAACTGGATAACTCTTAAGAAAAGGTTAACCATCAAGTGTCTTACTGCATGGGGGATCAGACATGTGCTCTCAAAGATATTTTATCTCTGAAAGGGGGGGACAGCAGAAGGTTGTTGGTGCCTCCTGTTCAAACAGAAACACCTCCATGCAAAGAAACGGCCACACGTCCTTGGGGAAAACAATGTGGAAAATCCATTGTAGTCTCATGCAGGTAGGAGACGGGTGGGACTGGGGAAGAGATATGCAAAGAACCACTGGGTTTCTAAGTATTCTTTGGGAACTAGAGAAATGCAGGGAATTCTGCCATTATTTCTTGAATGCAATCAGATTCATCTGAGACCACTCAGAAGGCAGAGTACAATCATCCATGGCTGGAATAGTTACAGAAATATTGGGATGTTTTCCAGGAGCTGCTCCGAATGTCACTGCAGCTCACAGGACTGACTCCAACTCTGGCAGAAGGGAGCAAGGCACCACAGCAGATCTTGGAAACAGAATGGGCATTACTTATATGTATTGTAAACTAAATGTCGCTTTTTCATCTTAGTCAAATTGCCCATTTTTTCCTAGTCCACAGGAAATAACTAGGTTAGAAGAACCAATGGAATAGTCTGTGATCAAATGCAAGGCTTGAAGCCTTTGTATAAGGATAACATTTTAGCCCAAGAAGGACATAAATAGTTAAACATGCAGGGAAGGTGCCTGTGAAAGAAATCCATAAGAAAGGGGTTTTTTTAGCTGGCCATGCAAGGATTCAGCTGACTTTTAAACAGAGATTAGGCAGGACTATACAGCTGAAAAAGTTATGGAGCCATAGGATAAGGCCAAAACAAACAAAACACAAAAATCAGCAGGAGGGTTCTTATACAAAAATGAAGGACTGTTGCAACAATAAATCAAAAAAGGAGATACTGTAAACTGGAACAATTCTTGAACGGGAAAGCCTGAGAAATAATTCCCTCCAAAATGCAAGCATGCACTCCAGATTTGTCCTGACCCTGTGGCATGATGCAACTCCCTCTCCCCATTGCATGCTTCACCCAGGTTTACATGGGAAAAGAAATCAGACCTGGACACTGTGATGGGACTCAGTACTTCTCAGTCTATCCCAGCCGTGACTCACCAGTGACCAGGTTTCCAACTACCCTACAAAACCATACAGCACTCAGAGAAGGTTTGGTGTACATTTTTAGGTTCATGCAGACACAGAAGACAAAAGTGGTACACCTGCCAAGGTTAAGGGGAAAACAGCCCTCTTAATGTCAGTTTGAAAAAACTCATTATTAGGACTGGGTTGGTTTTTTTTAACCCAATTCTATACAACTGATAAAGAACATATTGGTGGGTAAAAGCCAAAGAAAAGAGTGGGGTTTATAAGAATCAGCATTTGAAAGCTCATGCTTAATTGCTTTGGCCAGTCCACATTGATTCCAGTGAAAGTGTCCCAAAAACACCAAAACACCTAACACAGGGTTTTAACAAGCTCCTCTTATTAATATTAATAATTGATGTGCTCCCATACAGCTTTATGTCAGAAAAAACTCTGCATAAAGATTAACTTAGCTTTATATGACCCATGTGGTGTAAGACTGTTTCATTCTCTGCATGCAAACAGGGAAACTGATGCATTCCTACTGCTGCTTAGAGGAAACATATAGGAAAGGAATGGTTGTTGTATCCATTATGATGCCACTTCCTGAAGAAAGACTAAGTAATAAAAAGAGAAAGTAGAAATCCAACGTAGTGTTATAGAAAGCAAGCGTTTCTCTGCCAAAAACCCCAAATGAAGATGGTCTATGCTTCACACCTTAGAAAAAAGTTAAACCAAAACAAAACAGTACAACTGCACCTTGTATAAAATTCAAATCTTGACCCAAATTCAACCAAAAGTTTGTTTTAATACACAGTAAACCCCTCACAATCTGTGGGGTAGCCAAAAGTCGGTGTAAAGACTGCTATGTTTCACTCAAAACTCTCCATCTCGGGAGGATGAAGGGCAAAGCCCTTTTCTATTCCCCGTACTTAAATGTAATCAGACAACATAATCAGACCTGTATTGGCTGAATCCAACATCTCTAGATCACAGGATCAGGGTTGGAAGGCACCTCTGAGGGCTGTCTGCTGCAGCCACCTCTGCCAGGCCAGCCTCAAAGCTACATACATCCGTGCTAGATTATGTTTGTTACACAAGGAGCTACTCTTATTTGCTTACCTGCAGTTGCAGCTGCAACTCTGTATGTTTGGTTTCCATATGTAAACATGGGATACTTTAAAGATAATAAGAAATATTTAAAGTATTCACTGGAAGAGGTAGGATTGGACAAGAAGGTTTGATGGATTGCTCTAGGCATTTCCTTCCAGGGTACCTGTATGAATCTGTACAGAGACTTTCCTCCTACATCAAAATTACAGAAAAAGTCTCATACTTCACATTTTTAAATTTTAACCTCCTCCAAAGTGGGCCAAAAACTGCATTCCTCACATGAAATTAATGATAACTGTCAGCAGAAAAATTCTAAATATAGAACATATTTTAGTAAACATTTTTCATAATACGGGCAACAGTCTCATGGAAAGTGGGGATTTTACAATATTCCAGTTCCAAAGATGGGACTCTAACCACTTTAAAACTTGCTCATCAGCAGGTTTTGGTTTTTTCTTGCATAGATATTTTTTAAAACATTTAACAGAAGTTTAAGATATACAAATAGATACTGTAATTCTGGGCCTTTTTTATGTGTAAGCTTTCTTTATACCCTCTTGCAACCTACTCTAATGGCAGACAAGATCCCAGCCTCAAATTAGCCATACTTCAAGGGAATGAAAAGTGCATGCAATTAAAACCTGTGAACAGTACTGAGGACAGAATGCAACAAAAGTACAAAACAGGCAAGTAGTTCCCACAGAAAGTGAAAAAAAAAAAAAAAGATGGAAATATTATTGTCCCTTCCTCCCTAATTGCATTTGCAGGATGTAATTTTTTTTCTCTTTCCTGCTGTTTGTAGTAGGTGCATTTTCTCCTGCAGACAAATGAAGTCCTGCAGGTCCAAGGAGAAAACTCTCTGTACTGTTTCAGGATTACAGTTGGTAACTTGGGCATGCTTTATTTCCATCTATGTTGTGAAAAACAGAGCAGGTTATAACACTTTTTAAACAGCCATGCTGGATTTGCATTACAGACATGGCCGTAGAATGGGTAAACTTCATTACTGTAGCAAACTTCCCTGGCTACCCATATGGTTAAGTAGAAACTAGGAGTTTATAGCTTAATTAGAGGCACTTGTAAGTGAGGATCAGATAAACAGATATACAACTTAAAAGAGTGCACTGGCCATAAATTCTTTCATTCCAGATTTAGATCTGCTAATATATGACTTCAAACACCTTTGACAAGGTTATTTAAAAGCCAAGCAATCTTATTTCCTATGTCTTTGGAACATGAAGTGGGAAGAAGTAAATGACAGAAATCATGCAGTGCTGCCAGCAGAGCCTAAATGTATTTAGATCTTTGCGATAAGTGATACAGAAATGCTTGAATAGGTGGCAGGGAAGAACACAAGACAAGGGACAAACAGCTCTAAGGCAGCAGATGGCTCCTTTGCCATGTTTGCCACCCTTTTCTTCTCATTCCCTTTACAATTAATTTTACAATATTATTATATAATGTTGTTGTTATTTTATATTTTACAGTATATTTAGTTTTTTTCACAGTCCTGCTTCATCATTTGTGGTTTTTTTTCTCAAATTAGAGAAGAAAGACAAATTAATGCTGATGGAAAGAGTGAGAAAGGCTGACTCTTCTGGGGTTTCCCCTGTCTGTACAAGTATCTATTATTTTTTTTTTCTGAAAACTTCAATGATGCAAATTGGAAATATTTATTTTCAGACTTAGTTAATATTTAAAAGCAATTGGAAAACTAACATTTTAAAATTGAAAAATTAAAATTTAAAAGAGCACCCAGGGTTTGAATTGCAGTTGAAACTTATAAACTGGTAAGTAGTTTTAACACTTTTGACTTGTAGCAAAGTTGTAGCCTACGGCTGTAGTCTGAAGTTGTTTCCTGTGAGTTCTGTTTTTATTTTTTCAGATGGAGAAAGATGATTTTGACCAGATTGGAATACAGATAAACTTATTCTGCGAACAGAGGAAAACCAAATGTGCTTCAAAACACTAAAGGAAAATTCTCATTTTCATTTCCTCATGTAATTCCTTGTTTAGAGAATCAAGAGAGACACTTCTAGAGACACAGTTTTATAAAAACAACTTTTGAGGCTCCAAACACACTTGTTCGTGGGGAGAGTTTGTGACTGTCCAGAAGTCACTCTGGCAAAATTATTCTCATCTTCCAATTTGCACCTAGACAAGAAATATAACATTGAGTTAAACGCCAGGTTACTCATCCTTTGATGTTCCCACAGAGTGTTTAAACACTGAGACCACTGGACACCCAGGATCTCCATCCACGTTGCTTAATGAGCGTTAGGTGCGAGCAACAGCATCAAGGACCGCAGACTCCGGTGTAACAGATACCAAAAGCGCCGCTAACGACAAAAGGAGGTGGATTTATACGTAAGCCTGGCCATGTCAGTGTCGCGATCGCCTTCGTTTTGCCGTCTCTTCAGCCCTGGGACCGGGGCTGCGCGGCTTTGGGGTGCCGGCCAGGGCTGTGCGCAGACAGCGGGAGCGCCGCGGGCCGCACGCCCAGCGGAACGGGCTCCCTCGCGCCCCTCTGCACAGACCAGCGGGAGAAGTTTTTTATTCACTTTCCCCGTCCCGCTCCCTCGGTGGAAGCTGGCAGCGTCCCGTCCGACCGAGGGAAAGGGAGCGCCGAGCCCGCCCGTGCCCCGCCTGCCCCCCGGCCGTCCCACCCCGCGCTCCCCACACGCTCCCCAC
>VWZN01019263.1:73409-86021 GCA_013396955.1 Regulus satrapa | reverse complement strand
CGAGCCCGGAGCCGGTGCTCGTCGGCGGCGCTGCCGCTGCGCCGTCCTGCGCGGAGTTGTCGGACGGGGCTGCGGGGTTGGGAGAGCGGGGGAGGCGGTGCGGAGCGCAGGGCGTCCAGCCGAGCCCCCGCGGCGACACCGGGGGAAGGTGTCGCGGCGCCGGCGCCGCGCTGGCTCGGAGCGCCCGCCGGTCGGAGTGAGGGTCCAGCTGCGGGAGCTCAGCTGTTGCCTGTCAGTGCGTGACAACTGGCCCTTTCCAGACAGCCTCCGCCCTCTCCCTTATCCTGAGCGAAGCGTCCTCCTCTGGGCGCCCTCCTGCCCCGAGCGGGACACCGGCGGGGTGGGAACCTCTGTTCGCCATCCCGGCGGCATCTTCCGCCCTGTCCGCTTCAGCGGGGGAGTATTCCCCACAGCCACCTCTGCAGCCACCGGCCTCGCTGAGTATGTGTTGGTGCTTTCCTTTCTTAACGAAGAGAGCTCTGGAAGGGCGACGGGCCGTCCGCGAGTCCCTTCTCCCAGGATATTTATGCCCACTTCGCTGTGGTCCGAGCCCGGAGCAGCTGGGTCTGGCCTTTGACAGACCAGCGGGGGTGGCCCAGGAAGGCAAAATAAAGCACCCACCACTACCAGTGTTACTAAATGCTATCAGCTGGAGAGCGAGGAAACGCAGCGGGGGGTATTTTACAAGCTCCTTGAGAAATGTTTATACAGCGATATTTAATGGTTAACAATGTGCATTCCCAGCACGCCAAAACCTTAAAAATGGCATAAATAAATTACTAGCGTTATTGTGTTGAAATTCCCTGTGATCACTGTTTAGCCGGTAACTGAGATCTTTAAGCTACATATTTTGCAGGGCAAACTCTAGAGCAAGTACTGAGATTTTTCTAGTAGGATGGGGTTTTTCTTCCCCTTTAGTTGTAGTTCTTACTATTTCCAGGGAGAATTAAGGTAATTTGTATTATTTCCTTGCAAGACAGTTATATCACAGTGGCCACGTTTTCATCCCAAGATGTGAGTAGGTCAGAATGAGCTTAGGCAGGGAATGGAAAGGAAAGGAGATGGAGAGAGCCGTTACTCCGATGCAGTGACAGATCCTTTCATTGCTCCCTGCAGAGCCCCGGATGAGCCGGGCTGGTGCAGTTCTGCCAACAGCACGGTTAATTGTGTCCTGTAAATCAAGGTCCATGGAGCTGCTCCCTTTCTGTACAACAAAAGGTTTTGTAATGAGTAAGCCCAGATCAGTCATATAAAAATTTTAACATCAACTGGGCAAGGTGTGTGTGTAAGGACCTTACAGGGTTAATAGCTAAACTATTAAGATTGGAGTCAGATGTGGGTAAAAGCAACAGGAGAGTCTGGTTTTTCCTAATATCCTGTAGTATGATAACTCTGAAAAAGGTAATTGTTTTAAAAAAATCTGTTTCAATTTAAGATTTATTAAGCAAGGAGAAACTTACGTAAACATAAGGATCCCTTTCTTGCTTGGAAAGGCAAGAAGTGGCTAGAAATGTCATCTGAACTTAAAGACTGCAAACTATGTGTGGATTTTCGTGCATATGTGCAAGAATGTTATTAATCTCATTTTCAGCTAGCTTATTTTCTATGTCTTAGGGGGACTGGGGTGTTTAACTCAGGCCTTTGGCAAAATGGCTTCTGTGCTTTTAGGATTGTGGGTTTTTTTCCCAACAAATTAGTTATTTCTGGCATTTAATAAGACTTTAAAATATAGGAGCAAGAGATAGCAAGCACCTTCCAAAGAAGGAGAAATGGAGGGGGTGGAAGGGGGAGTCTAGTCTTACTTATGTATGTTATAAGTTGGGAATGTAGATTTGTATATAAGAAGATCTGAAGAATGACTTGGCACGCTAATGACCTGGCTTTTTGGAACTTCAAGAGTTTGGTCTGTCTCCCCCTATGGTTATAACAAGAGATTAAATGCATCTGGCATATTTAATTAATTAGCATATGAAAATAGGATGACTTCTACTTTGTCATTGTTTTCCCGTGTAACTTTTCTATGCTAATGAATGTCTACATTTTACAGAGTAATTTAAATGGCTTTGCTTCATATTATGCTTTTGCAGATTGGTTTGACCCTTTCTAATGCTGAAAGCCTTTGTATCGTAGCCTAAAAGTCCTTCCCCTTCATCATATGAATCTGGAATAATAAATATGTTGTCAATTACTGCTATACACAGCTTCTAACAGAGCAGACCGAAAGTTGCTGTAAAATTTAAAGCCTCTATTTGCTTGGGTGCTATGTCTTAGGCATTCCAGAGTTAATTGGATGGGCAGTGATGAATTTTATTTAAAACAAACAAACAAGCTGGGTTGTGTTTCTGTTTTCTGTGACTACCTTACTCTAAAGTAAAGAGATCCCTGCTGCTGGGGTGTAAAAGCATGCTCTGAAACATTACTTTTTATTTTCTAACAGTTGAGAAACATCCTTTGTATTTCTGGGAAAACTGTTGCATGATACAGTATTGCACTAAGAGTGCTGGATTGAGATGGGTCCCTAAGGACCAAGTGGCTTATGTCAATATTCAGTTTACCCCCTTGTATTAAGGCTTAAGCTTCAGTTTGGCCAGCACTGGTTTTTGCTTATGCTGTTTAAACAGAAGTAAACTTGAGGTTAGCTCTAGCCATTAGTATATGCTTGGTGTAAGCCATGCAAGCTTAGGTCCTGCTCCTGGAAATGTTTACAGAAATGAGTAGATTTTACTTGTGTGCTTAAATTGTTTGGATTAGGAGTTGTATAATGGGAACAACCAGCTTGGAAGGATACAGCACAGCTATTGCTCATCTTTTCCTCCTCCCACCTTATGGCTGAAGAATGATTGGAAGAAACATGTTTTGCAAGTAATAGCACACTGAATTTGTGGCATTTCTGGCAGAAATTCTCAGACTATCAGATCAGTTTGTCAAAATTACATGTTATATTCAGAAACAGCTCTTGCTTGCTGGTTCATTGACAAAGGATATTTCCAGCTAGTGAAGAAAATTTCACAAGTGGTCTGCTGCACCTCTTCTTCTTTGTATTTTACTTATTTATAATATTCACAAAATACATTATATATTTTTAGCAGAACTAAAAGAGCATTTGACTTCTCAGCACAAACTGACAATACTCCTCAAGCATGTTCTTGTGCAAGGAGGTCTTTTTAAATGTAAAGAATGAGTGAAGTGTTCATATACAAGAGGCAAGAGCCAACACAAACATTTTTAATATTTTTTTAAATGTCTGTAAATGACAGCTTTTTGTTAGTTTACCTTTTCTTGGAACACTGCCTGGAAGGCTTCTGAAAGTTCTTAAATATAGCCATAAGGTCGGTGAGTTGCTTTTCAAGATCATTATGAAGCTATCAAGCCAAATGTTTTGCTGGCTAGTAAACCTGGGGTAGACAGTCTCTCAGGTAGGCCTTTCATTTTCACAGGATTACACATCCACAAATGCCGGAACTGTGTTTTTTCAGTTGTTCTGTACCAAAGTCATGTACTCCTGTCTAAGGTCTGTGCTTGAAACATTGATTTATAGCTCCTGATAGCTCTTGCTGTTCTGTCTTGTGTACTTCACTCCTTCATTTTCTCTCTTCACCTTTGTCCCCTCCTTAAGATGCAAGAGTATTATGAGGTATGCTTGTAGGTTTGTATCTATAACAGATGTAACAAATTTTATTCAGTTGCTTTTCTTTTATCTAAGGATAGATCCCACAGCCGGCAATTATCATCTTTGACTTCAGTAAGAATTTTTTTATTTTTTTTATGATTCCAGTTACACACAATATTAGCTTTTTGGAGTGGTTGCATGCCAAAGAAGCATTTTCAACTGCCATCCAAATACTGAAGTATAATTGCTTGCTTTTATTTAAAATAATTTTGTTTCCTGTGATGTTTTTGTAACCACCTTTTTGAGCTTGTTGCCTTCTAATCTTGCATCAAGTAACCCCAGACTTAATATTACATGATTCCAGAACTAGGTTTCTCTGTCGGCAGCATGCCAAATCCTGTTTAATGTCTGTGTTAATGTGGTGTATATGAAAACTGACTTCTCTGTGGATTGGAACACTGATTTGTATAATTGCAACCAGCATGATTAAAAATCTGAATGTCAGTATCATGATGCTTATAATAAAACTTACAGGGTTTTTTTGTTTTGGTTTGGTTTTTTTTAAGCAGGCTGATGTTAGTCCCTTAAATTTTCTTTGGGATTCTTCATTGTCTGAACATCTTTCTTTTTTTCTGAATGTGTTTGAGTGTTTAAAAAAGAAAATAAGAACATGTATGCTGTTATGAATATAGTAATGTGGGCCTTGGATCGTGCTGCATGGTAGGACTGCACCTTCTTGTTCTGTAGGAAAGCTGCATCTTCTCTCACCAGTCTTAAAAATCCTGGTATAAAAGACTTTCCTCTGAATCTTTAAATGCATCCAGACAAATGCTTCTATGCCATTCCTCAAAGCACGTATCCCTTCTGTATTCCTGTGCTCCCTGCTGGAGCCATGTAAGCCACCTCTGGCGCAGGCGCTGTAATTGTGCAGCTTTACCCGTTTTGCTGTCCCCTGCTCTCGTTGTTAGCGAAGTGCTCTGTGACAGTGGTAGTGCTGGCTCAGCAGGAGGCTCTGCCCAGGCGCTCTTGCTCAACCCGTTGAGCACTTGGGCTTGTCGGACACTGCCCTCACCCATGGCCCATTTCGGTAGCAACAGAGACGCACAATAACCATGGCGCAAATTGAAAGGCACCCTGTGCTTTCAGGTGTGGATCAACTTGTCTAACAGCAGTAAAACCTGACTTGCTTAGAAGTATCTTAAAAATTAGCGCATGATTAGTGAAGGTAGTTTTTAAGGATCTCTTTTTGTAATCAAGCGTTGATCACCCAGAAGTTCAGAAGTGTTTATGTAAAGAAATTGCATGTGTTTGTGTGCATACTTTAGGATTAATACATTTTTACTTTATTTCAGACTCTTTGCAGGAATTTGTATTTTCATATAAAAAATAAAAGCTTCACATGCTGAGATGACTATTCAAACTATGAATATTTATATACTTTAAAATTAATTTTATGGAGGCGCTAAAGAAGTGTCTGAACCTTGCATATTTGCATCTCTATATACAGACTGCTAAATAAATTATGCTAGGTCTAGAACCTCACTGTTGAATTGCAGACATCTTTTGTAAAAGTGTACATATGGCTTTCTGAGAGCTTTGAACTGTTTCCTCCTGCTTTGCTCATCAGAAAGATGGTATGGATAACTTCATTGTGAGAGGGCATTTTTCCAGTCTTGTTTGCAAAGCACAGTGGATCTGTGTGGTAAATATTGAGTTTTCATTCATCCTCAGGCTGAAGTGAGCTCATTCTGTGCATATGGAATATGAAAAAATGTATACAAAGGATATGTTTATATTTAATAAAATTAATAGCATAAAGCAAGTGCAAAGAAACTTACAAGCCTAAACAGCTTGGCAGGCCAATAGCCAGCAAATGTCTCAGCGTACTGCCAAACATGTAGAAAGCAGACCAGGCTCTCATCTATTATGAGGTACCAAAGAACTTCCAGCCAAATGAGGATGTTGTTTACCCAGGATGCAGCTTTATTCTGTCCTCTCAGGAGCTTGGTGTAGGTATGGATTTCAGCAGGTATCTGCCGGGAGGTACAGGTTCCGGAGAGATGTGGCTGTCTGAAAGAACAAGCAGTTGTGTTTCAGCAGCTCTCCACATACAGATCTTGGAGTGTGGCTCCCTTTTTACAGGGTATTGGCCTCTCCTTGGGAAGCTCTGGGGAAGGAAGCAGTGTACCAGAGTAAGTCTGCAGAGAATGTCTGCCATGTAAGAGGGAGGCCTGTGTATTGCTGTTGTGCTCAACCATGAGCTGCCAAAAAGCTGTAGAGGAGAAAGAAGCTGCAGAGGAGAATACTGAGCTCAATGGTTTCTTTAGCTGGGAATCCAGTAAATGTCATGCTTTACACCCAGCCTTCTGTAGAGCCTATCTGCTTGGGCACTATTGGCCGGGTGTTTCAGGTGGTGTGAAGCTGGAGTTCAGTGGTTCAGGCTAATACCTCGTTTTGTCCTCAATATATGATTTCCAGTTACATAAAACTGTTGATTTCATGCAAGAACAGCTTGCATGTTTTTAGAGTAGCTGTTAAGTATACTGAAATTGAACAATGCATGTTTCTGTTTCAACTAAAGTGACCACAGTGGCAAATAGGCACCTGTTTCATTGCTGCAGATTTATTGCTTTTCAGTTTTCTTTGCAAAATGTCCCCTGACGCTCAGAGCTCTATTGTCTAGTTCTCAATTTGCCACCTTTTAGGCTGTGATTTTGGAAGATTGCTTTTTTAATGTCTCCCTGTCTCATATTGTGCTATGGCTGTTCATAAACATTTCTGACCTATTAGTGGATGTCTTATTAGCCTGGAGCTGATGCTGTCAAGAGGTACTGATATTATGATGGCCCTTTCAGAAAGGTATAATTGGTGGCTTTATTCTAGGAACTGGGGTGATACCAGGCTCCTGTTCATTTAACGGTTTTTTCTTTTGTTTGTTTGGTTGCTTTGTTTTTGGTTGGTTGGTTTGTTTTTGGTTTGGGCTTTTTTTGTTGTTTTTACTTCTGTGTATAAGTCAGTGTTCAACATCTAAATGCTAACCACAAAACAAAGGTGGATATTCAAGGACGTATATTTATTCTTGGGTCTCTTTCCACCTTCTTAGGGCCTCTGAAAGGGAACTTAGGCTTTGAAAGAACATGTCTCCTGAAAACAGCAGGTACACCCTCAATTATGCAACATTTTTTTTCTTGCAGGTAGAAGTCATCCTCCTTTGTGCAGTTCTCTACATTTACCTTCATCCTGCTTTGTTGCGTACTAAATCAGGCGATATCTAATGCAATTTTGAGTAGATAATCTAGACTTGTTTTTAAAAGGAGAATGTTGGCACATTGTCCTGCCTAGACTGCTGGGGTGTGACTTAAAATCTGCTGTGTGAGCTGTGACGGGGTTGTGCACATGAGTGAAAGGGGGGAAAAAGCATTTCCAAACAGTTATAGTAATATTCTGTCAGTGTTGGACTCTGAATAAATATGAATTACTTTAATCTTGCGTTTCTTTGAATTACAATGCAATAACAATGAATTAAGTCTGTATTCCCTCTGTAAAATACTCAAGATGTTTGTCTTGCACTGTCATATAGTTGTGCAGGAATCTATCAAACAGGGATATATAGTTTGAAAATATTTGGGGGTTGTCTTGCTTTTTTCCTTTTAAGTGAGCTTCTCAAATCAGCCCGATCAGTACAGAACAGTACAAGGATTATGTTAGTGCACCATGGGGGGGTGAAAGTGGAGCTTCCTAACCACATGCTGCTACCAAGAAAAAGAAGAAAAGCCTAAAAAAAACGTAGACTATAAAGCTGTAGCTTCTGTTCTGCTATACCTCCAAACCATGAAGTGATTTTGTCACCTATGCCACATATAGGACTTTGTCTGACTTGAATTCCAGTTTCAAGTGTTACTCTTTCTAACCAATGTGAGTAACCACAGTGGTTAGTAATATTAGTTATCCAGGTAATCTGGAAGAGTTTGGGATGATCAGCTGCTTGGGTCCAAATGATCACTGGACACTGTTTCCTGGTGATGAATATAGGTCAGACCTCTACTTTTTAGGAATGGAAAGTCTTCCACAAACAAAATGGCATGCTCCTTATTTTATATAATAACTGTAGGAAAATATAAATCAATGGTGCCTGTCTGAAAAAAGTGCAGTAGTTGTCTCTAGACCTTTTGCTTTTAGAAGCCTGTTTATTGACTGGGCTTCTGACTTGCTCATATCAGTCCCATGTCTTTTCAAACAAACAAACAAAAAACCCTGGGTAAGCTGCAAGTTCTCTTCTTCCCCACCCCCAGCTAGAGCCTCTTTGCCTGCCTTTGCTTGTGTACTCTATCGGTTTCACAGTTCATATACTTGTGTTTTTTTTAAAATCGCCCCCTTCACTCTGGTGGGAAACATGTCTGCTGTTTCCTTTCAAACACACAAGGCTTGATTCTCCTCTCACAATGGCATAAATTGTGAAGAACTCCACTTGAAATCAATGGAAGTAAAGACATGTAAAATGGGGTGAGAGAAGAGCCCAGCCTCTGGTTTCTATTTTTAAGTGAGTCTGGTTAAGCTAAAATTGTTCAATGCGCCACTGTGACTTTAGTTTGTAGATATCAGTTACTATGCTTGTTACTTTTTGTACATAATGTTTCATTTTCATATATAATACATCATAACTAGTAACCCTAATCAGGATGCACGTGTCTTTAATTTAATACCTTGGTACTACTATGTCAGTTTTGGTACATAATAAGTAATATGTATGGTAAAGTACTTACCTTTCTAGAGTTAGATCCTGCAAGAAGTCTGGGGTATAGCTGTATTCCTGTGCAGAGGAATTCCAGCCCCAGAGGAAAAAAGGCTGGATTGGCTCTGTCTCTACAACTTAGACTTTCTTTGTGGTTTTCTCTTTCTTTAGTAGTTCCAACCTGTGAATCCAGGTTCAAAATACTAATTCTATATAAATAATACTTTTTCAGTTATTGATGGTTTTTCTGTGCTTATGAAATGTTCTGCTCCATTCTTAAGTTTTGTACATGCTTAAGAACTTAATATAACTTCAAATTTTCTCTGTGAACAGTGAAGTACTTTGCAAGAAACCTGAATATCCACACATGATTTTTTTTTCCTGTTGCCCAAGTTTTGGTGGTTGTTCACATCTGTTTATTTTTTGGCAATGGATTATGGTCCTTAATTACCATCAGTAGTCAAATAACTGAATGAGATTATACAGCAGTGCTGTAAAAACTGTTCATGGTAGCTGTGATCTCAAAGATATCCACAGATGTACAGAACAGTCACCTCATTCATTAACCAGTGTAACAGACTCCAACTTTACCTCTGTTTAGCTTTTTAAATTAATGTAACCTTCTTTACCTAACTGAAACATTGCTTTGACTGCCTCTTTCTATAGTTTAAAAAATGCCCATGAAATAGTTGGCTCTTGTAATGTATTCAGACTTGGAGTAAATTTATTGGTGTGTTTGAATTTTTGTTTTCTGTTTGAATAGCAAATCACAGGTATCCACAAGTGACTCTCTTTAAATCTGGAGTAAAACTTAGTATATCCCTTGAATTTTATCTCCAGTTTTTTTTATCATGAGGGTAAAAACCCCGTGGTGTTTACCAGTTCAGTCATTGAGCTTTCCCCTTCCAATGTAGTCCACCAGCCCCCCAAAATATCAAGAGGTTGCCTATCTAGTTATGTGGTGGCCTTATGTATCAGGGACAGCAGATGTCATGGAAGTTTGCTGTGCTGCACAGGAGTGATGCAGATCTCAACAGTGAGTGTGGCTTCCCAGGCACAGAAGTGATGTGGAAGTTGCTTCTGAGCCCTCGACTACTCCTATTAAGTCCAGTAGTGAATTCTTCCTTGTCCCTGATAGGTTTTGCATGACTCACCGCAGGGAAAATGGTTTATTGTAGGAAGTTCACTGTAGCTGTGACTGTGGCTTTTTTGAAGTATAGCTATCAGACAGTGAGGTGACATGGTGGAGACGAAGAAGTGGTGTTAAATTCTGCTGTGAACTGTTGTGGTCATGAGCAATGGTGGATTTCTACAACTGGTTTGAGGAGTGGTGGGAGCAGAGAAAGGTGTTTGATAGGGATGTGTGTGCTTGTCAGTTCAATGTGCTTTTCCTAGCTGGAAGCTGGATACTTCTCAGCTTTGTTAGAGCTGTCCTCATTGTGGAGTCAGGAACTGGCAGCCTTCCAAGTGCAGAGATGTGTAGGTGATCTTCCTGGTGGCAGATTTACTCATATTTATTCTTATGGTTTTAAAACTCATTCTGTCATACCATTTTGGGGCTGTTTTTAAGCTCTTCTGAAAGTTACAATTGTGAAGTCTGCAATGCATGTCTGGAACAGAAACTGCTTTTAGTAGGGTTTTCAAAGCATGAGGTCTGGTGCTCAAAAGTAATTTTTGGGTACAAGGGAAGCAAAAGGTGATGTGGTTGGAATATGAGACTCTGTAAGAAAATTAGTCTTTAATATTCATTGGTATATACAGCAAGCTTTCAGAAAGACTGAAGTCTTATGGAGCAACTTATTAGGTTTATGGATGAAGTGGCTTCTACTGGAAAAGACATGAGAATAGAAGAGCATACTTCCAGCTCTCACATTAGTTGTAGTGGTTAACAACAAATCAAAGATGATAGCATGTAATCAAGCTGATGACTTAAAGGCTCTGAAGAAACTTTAGACTTTCTGCCTGTTGTGAAACTGGTGATGTTATACTTGACCTAAAGGAATGGAGATGGTTTTGGGGATCCAGAGCTTGAATCTGTTTATAGGTGCTTTTGAACAGTCGTCACCACAAAATACAGAGCTGATGGTGCAATGCTTCTGCGAGACAGATCTGTTATGGAAGCAGCAATAAGTCCAAGGTAAATCGTAAAAATCAGTCCTTCTTGCAAACAATTCCAGAGCCATTTTCTTGCAGTCTTGATTTGTATGTAAGTATGCTAAAAGCTGTGACTACTGCATAGTTCACTACCTATTCCAGACATCTTTAAAAGCTATCTTTTTCCACAGAGAAGCTTTCTGGCGAGAGACCTCAGATGGATGCTTGGCACCCATGTCTTCTGTGGCAGAGAGCAAAAATGTGTGGGATCAGAAGTCTGAGTAGATTAATCCTTCTATTGAGTTAGAGGTTCATGTCAGGGTATACACTATAAGAAAGTTTTTAAAGCTCTTTAAGAATATTCATGAGTTAAGGACCAAAGCTTGTGTGGTGGGGAAGTAAAGCAATATTTTAAATAACGCCAGCAGGCTCTAAGGTTTATGTGTCCTGTTTAAGGAAAGTAAAAATTACTCAAAACTGGTATGCTGTGGAAGGGTGCATAGCAGATATCTATTTCTTGACAGCCTTCCAAAAGTACTATTTAAAGACAGTTTTGTAACATTGGTGTCTTAGCAGCATTCTGGTAGCCTCAGTTTTCTTTCCAGGGAACAGTTCCCGCTCTCACTTTCAAATTAGCCTGTTGTGTGATACCTTATGAAACAAGATAAATATCAGGAGGACACACTGTAACACTTATGTCTAAATTTCACCCCAGTATGCGGCCAGCTTAGTACAGTGATGAATTTTGTCCTTAAGAAACATTTTGGAAAACACCTGATCATGTGTGCCTGTGCTTCACCTGTATCTATTTTGCCATAGATGTACACAAGGCACACCTATATAAGGAAGCCTGAGATCCAAACATCTCCAAAGCTGAAATGTTTCTGTAGCTCTTAGGTCAACGCTGAAAGCTGCTTTACCAGAATGGAGGGCAGAGCATACCAACCTGAGGTGTACAAGGTTATCATTATGTGACAGCTTTCTGCAGGAAAAATGCTTGAGAAAAGTCCCCTTGAAAATGTATAGATGAAACATATGCAGAATTAATGTGCTATCCTGGACATTTTCACTTAAGCACCAAAATATGGGGCTTGGGTTCTAGCTACACTTCTGGCTCTGCAAGAAAACCAGACTGGTGTGATAGTGCCTGCCTCACCTCTCCTGCAGCTGGTGACTGCAGGGAAAAGTAGGGAAAAGTAAGTTCCAACCTCCTGCCATGGGATGGGCACATTTCCCACTAGACTGGTTGCTCAAAGGCCCTTCCTTCTGGAAGGTCAGGAACATTTCTGGGGATGAGGCATCCACAGCTTTTCTGGACAGCTTGGTCTGTGGTCTCATGAACTTCAAAATTATGGCTTTCTTATTAATACTTAATCTAAAGCTACCCTCGTTTATTACTAATCCAAAACCGCTTGTCCTCTATCACTGTATGCCCTTGAGGAAAGTCCCTTCCAGCTTTCTTGTAGGCACTGGAAGGTTGCTATAGGGTTCCTCTCAAGGCTCCTCTGCTCCAGGCTTAACAATCCAGCACTCTCAGCCTGTCTTTATAAAGAGGTGCTTCATTCCTCTCATCTTCCAGGCCTTCCTCTGGGCTTTCTCCATGTCCTTCCAGTGCTGACAACCCCAGATGTGGATGCTGCACTCCAGGTGGGGTCTCAGGAGGGCAGAGTAATGGGGGGGTGGAATGACACCACTTTCCTTGCCCTGCTATCCGCGCTGCTTTCATGCAGCCCAGGACACCTTTGGTTTTCTGTGACTTCCTTGCAAGTGTCCATAGCCAGGTCACTTTGAGCTTCTTAACATGCCCAAGACCTTCTCTTCATGCCTGCTCTCAGTCCTTTCTCTGCCCAGCCTGTACTTGTGCTGGGGATTGCCCTGACCCAGGACCTTGCACTTGGCCTGGTTGAACTCGAAGAGGTTTGCACACACCCACCCCTCAATCAATCCTGTGCGGGTCCCTCTGGGTGTCATCCCTTCCCTCCAGCATGCTGACCACCCCACACAGCTCGGTGCCGTCAGCAGAGCTGCTGAGGTGCACTCGATGGCCGTGTCCGTGTCGCTGTCAGGGCTGTGACACGGCGGCGGTCCCAGCGCTGGGGCCTGGCCCTCGCCTCAGCGCGGCGGCGGCACCGGCGGGCCCTGCTCCGCCAGATGGCGCCCGTGCGCCGGCCCGGCC
>VWZN01019263.1:36591-73321 GCA_013396955.1 Regulus satrapa | reverse complement strand
GGGAGGCGATGTTCGGGTAGCGCTGCCGGGGCCGGCAGAGGAGATCGCTCCTGCTTTTCTCCCTGTGCCTGTGGCACTGGGAGTGCATCTGCCTAGCTGTGTTTTCAAGGGCTGGTTTGCAGCGACGCCAAAAGCGAATCTTTTACATTTCTCTCAAATTGTTTTAAATGAGTGATGTTTAAATGGTTTTGAAGGACAGAGAGCAACCTGTCCGTGCAGAATACCCAGAGAACTGGCTGGTTTTTTCTGTTCCTCTGCTTGCTTTCTCTCTGTTAATTTGCCGGTGTTCAAAATTATACCAAAACCCAAAGAAAAAGGGTACAAGCCTGAAGATCCCAGTCTATAATGCTAAAAGATCCGCATACATCTTTTAGCATGGCATTTTACTTCATGTTTTCTGTCAGAAGAGACTTCCTAGGTAGAGCTGGAGAACAGGGACACAGCCCCTCTGGTTAACCCAGCTGGCTGGAGGGTATGGCAGCAGCCTGTCAGTGGTGCTCTGTGCTTGGAGAGGGAGCTCTTCCTCTCCAGGCTTTCACTCCCCAGAAGACCCTCTGGCAGGGAGAGGATGTGTGCTGCCTCTTGTTGTGGCGCAGCTCCATACGCGTGCAAGTGGTCCGAGCACGTAGGTGGAGGCAGGAGCCTTCTCACAAACACCACAGACAACAGAAGAAATCCAAGCACTTTGATGTGGTTCTCTAGGCCCCTGGTAAGCTGCCCAAACTAGTTTAACCAGGCCCAGAGGCAGAAGAGGTAGGAAGAAATGGGCTCTGCTGAATAGCCGAAGGAGCGCTTCCTTATCAGCCTCATTCCTGGGGAGCTTTTGCGCTGAAGTGAGCCTGTCCCGAAGGTACAGGAGTGAGATAGGCCTGCCCGAGACTGAAGGAGAAATTAGTTTTTTTATTATTTGTGAGGAAACCATCCAGGGCCGGTAACTATTGGGCCCCCTTTTGAAGGAAGGATAGGCAGGTGCTAAACTCAATCTGCAGAGTAATCCTGCTTGGGATGCAGGCTGTGACTGCCACCCATCCCACTAATGGCCTTAGAAGGAAAAAGAGCACCTCAGGAGGTCACTGAGACTTCAGATGGACTGCACCTTCAAACAACAGTGTCCATATCTTTCCACGGATGCAGGGTGACCATCAAATAAGGGAGGGCTCACCTGCCAAACAAGAAAGGTTGGCAGCCTACAGCCAGATTTGATCAAAGCTGTCAAGCACACTGAGCTATGTGTGTAGTGAGCTCTTCCACCTTGATTAAGCTACTCTAACAGCAGAAGAATGGATTAAATATTCAGTATTGAGAATTTTCTGCAGGAAAGAAATAGGAAGGAATTTCTGGCACTGCAGAACTTGGGTATCTGGCCAACTTGACCAAGGTATTCTTTGAAAATAAGATGGCGGTTTCTCCAAATTTTAGGCTTACAGTTTGAAAGTTTTCAGCTAAATCCTTGTATACATTATCCTGTTAACATGAAGTATTTGTAGCTTTATAGACTTTCTGATGGGATTGTGAGACAGAGATGCTAATAGTGAATCACCTGAATGGCAGGTGTTGAAGCCATTCTCAAATAGACCAGAAGGCTTTTTTTTTCCTTTTTTCCCCCCCTAATCTTCTACAAATACTGATTAGTGCTACAACAAACATGACCTTTCTCCTTTTATACTCATCTTCCCACAGGAGAAAGAAAACATCCTTTTAGGAGTGGTGGTTTAGGGTTTTGGTGGGTTTTTTCTTCTTTTTTTTTTCTTTGATTCCTTGATTTGAATCTTAGGAAATGAAACCCTTGGTGGTAAGTAATTGCATTAGGAGCTAGCAGGATTGGCTTAAATGAAAGTGCCTTGTTCAGCAATTTATTACCTAATTGTACAATGGACTTTCTCAGCACTGTTTCCTGGTATTCATCCAAGTCTTTCAGCTCTGATACCTGTAAACAATTAGCATTCTCCCACATGGCACACAAATGCTTGATCAGTGTTTAACAGGATATTTGTGTGTGGCAGCACTTTGGCCTTCTTAAGGAATCCTCCTGTCCTCCTCCTGCCTTTGTCTTCCATGGTCTTTCTTCCCAGTTACAGAAGTATTAAATTTATATACTGTTTCTAAATACAGCTGCTTGAATGTGATGCTGCTGTCTTCTCTGTCATAAGAGCTCTAATTACACAAAAAATGTCAGATTTTAATTGTGTCTCTCTAGTAGTTCTCTAATGTTGACACCTGCTTTTCAGTTTGTTATAGGGGTAAGCTGCTGACGGAACAGGATATTCCCCTCTCTCATATTGGAAAAAATGAAGTGGTTCCTGGGCCTTCTGTGAAAAGGTTCCTTTTATTGCTGTGCTCCTCTTGGTTTTAAACAGGTTACAGTGCTAGTTGCCTCTTGACTGGCCAGAAGCACAATATATGGAAGCAGGAATTACTGTGAAATGTATATTACCCACTATGCAGCTTGGCCACTGGGTGATGTGGAGTTAGACCTGTGGTGCTGAACCTCTTGTAAGCTGTTAAAATGGACTGAAAATCACCATATAATGAAAGACTCCAAAAAGTACATTTCTGAGTCACAGGACTTACTGATGTGGAATACATACAAATGAGTGAAGTCTGGGAACTACTTCCTAGCCAGTGTTCCTAGCAAGGGTAAATAAAAACAACCTCAAGCGAACAGTACAAGTAGTTGACTCCTATGTGCTCCTATAAAATGGAAGGTGTCCTAAACAACAGCTTTCTTGGAGTGAAGCATTGCCCAGCCCTGGTGCTAGTTTTATTGTCTGATGATGGGGCATGAAAATTGCCACACTAAAGTTCTCTCTGCTGCAGTACTGCTTTGAAAAAGAACCAAGCCCCAAAATTGTGAGTGTTGTTGCATTACCTTCCGCTTTTCATCAGATGATGCACAGCCTGAATGATGTGTTTACAAAGAAGAACTTTTTTAAATGTATTGAAGTAATAGAAAAAATGTATAGCCTGTGAGATGCCAGTCCTTTGAACATCATCTGCAAGAAGCACTTCAAGATTTGATGTGTGATGCTTGTAATTCTCTTGGTCTTCAACAACCTGTGCAAGAAACTGACTTCAAGGATGAAAGTTACCTAAATTTTACACCAAAAGATTGAGAATAAGAACTAACTAGCAATTTACCCATCAACAAGTATTTATTTGTCAATAAAGACCTACAGAACAGTGGCTCTTTTTTTTAACAGATTTTTTTCTTACAATGACTAAGGTTTCTTAATAACTGTGTTTTGCATTTAAAAGTAGAGATACTTTTATTTGGAACTTGGAATATGTAAGTCTTAGTGCAAGTACTACCTGTATGTTTTGTCTGACTGATTTTTTTTGTCTGACCATTTCTTATTAATTACAAAGCCAGAAGTAGATTGGGTTGATAAGGCATAACCCTGAAGCTGCTTCCTGTACATGATCCTTAGTGTTTTGTAAATTCTTTTCTTATCACGTTCTAATCATGTCTGGCATCATGATGCATGCCTTTGGGGGATGACAGGCTGTGGTCCCGTGGGATTTTTGTTTAAGTCTTCTAGCGTAAATTTTAGGAAGCTTCTATTGACTTGATAACACTTTCAACTTGTGGATAGCATGCTGTCTGAACCCTGGCATGTAAAGACTAGTACAGGAATACAAAACATTGACATCACAGGCAAGAGTCTGAAGTTGATATTTCATAGTTCAGTGTTTGTGCTGTGACCCAGAGCAAGCTAAAATTTGGCAGGATTGTTAGCTCAAGGAAAGCCTAGTGAAGTAAATAAAATTCTCATGTTGCTTCAGTCTTAAAACATCCTCTAAAAGGTAGACAGCTCTTGCCCTTCACTGAAGCCTGAACTAAATATCAAAGAAATTTCTTGAAGTAAGACCAAATGCACTGAAAAACAAGTGCAGGGTGTTTCTGTTTTTTCTAGAAGCTCAGTAAGTTCACTGAAGGGCTGATATTGCATTAGTGAGTACTGCTGGTTGGCACCTCCTTGTATCAGGAAACCACTATTTTAATGAAAACCTGAAATTTTTCCTATCCCTTACTGTAGAATGTATGGCTATGGTGCCACTAGCTGGGGATGGTGGGAAGGGAGGGTGGTTGTGAGGGTTTTTTTTGTTTTATTTTAATAGGACTGAATTCATTTGATGGACCAAGTTTGTTTCTCTTGTAAAGACACCATGTGGTGCATCAGGACAACACCTGAACAAAATGCTTCACAGAAGTATGTAGTATCACTGGGGAACCTAGCTCATAAAGCAAAATGAAGATCTAAAATACTGAAGTCCATCCTCTGTAGCAGATCCAGCTCACAGTTTCTTAACTCTAAGCTGATGTTTCATGAGGGCAACTCTTGGGCAAATTCATCCTATATAAAAATAATCAGTTAACAATTCTGTACTGCTGCTACCAGGTCTTCAGAAGCTTCTCCCTTCACATCAGAACAGTGTTTAATCAACCATCTGTACACAAACAAGGCAAAAAATGTGACTTTAAAAAAATCTATTGTTTTTCTTGAAGTGTTCATGCTCAATTTAGAGTTAATGCTTAAGCTGTTTCTTTTCATCTGACTTGTTTTTGGCTTGTTTAATAAAATGTTTCTGCACTATTTCTAAGGAATACCTTAAATTGTTGGACTAGACTGACATCTGGCAAGTATTGGTTAGTTTGGCAGATTTACACAAGATTTATTCCATCAAAAGCACATTTTTTTCATCTATACTTTAAAAAAATTTGGAGAGTGTCAAGTTATTTGTTCTTATCAGTAGAGTCTCTCGGGAGGACATTTAGAAAGTTAAACTTCTTATATAACAAGTCTCATTTCCATTTAAAGTATTGCATATGTTCTATCCTTCTACTGGTTAGCTTGGTCTATGCGTGGGTCTACTCTTCTCCCACTCAATGTCTTGAGTCCTTGATGATTAGAGTGGTGAATGCAGAAGGAAAATAGTACTCAGAGGAGCACAGGAAGAATGCAAGAGGTAAGGAATCTGGAGAGACAGAGAAAAGAAAGTAATTACCATATCTATTTTTCAAACAGCTTCTCCTTTTTGAATAGTAAGAAGCTTATGGTGGCCCACTACAGCTGGTAAATGAAATGGCAGTATAGCTCTGACCTGAGTGGGAGTTCTTCACTTCAAAGGATAGCTTAAGTAGGGTGTTGTACTCATCAGGAGACAAAGTTATTATATGAACAGTGCCTGCACATCTCTACCACCTACTAGTTTGCTTAGAAAAGCAAATACAAGGACACCATGCTCAAAAGTGTTAAAAATTCATTTTAATGGAGAATGGCAGTGCTGTAGTGCTTCAAGTATGTTCTCACCAAAGAAGCCACCACATGAGATGGGAGAGTTTAATCACAGTTGTGAAACATCAGTCTTCACACCCATAGGCCCCTGGAAAACTCAGGACTGGACAGTTAGATTTACTTTATCATTCGTGCTTATTTGTGTCAGGTCAAATGAATGCAAAGCTTGTGAGAGAGCTGATGTAGTTCCCGTGTTACCTGTGTAGGAGAAAATAGAGGTGTACAATTTTCTAAAGTCATTCTGGTTGGAAACAACTGCTGAACAATCTTCTCTCAAAGCAGTGTCAGCTGAATTCAAACCACACTGTATCAATGCAGGAGGTGTCTTAAAAAATAAGCCAGTATTTCTATGAATTTTATCTTCATAAATTAGAATGCCTTTGGTAAATCACATCTTTCGACTGGAGGAGTGGGGATTATAGAAAAATGCAGGTGTTTCTCTGTGTGTGCAGTTACTCTTTGAAGCTGTAATACTGCATCATGATCAGTTGCACAGTTTGTTGACCTGTTTGACTGGCTTCCTTCATTCTTGGTTGCTGAAGTAGCTGGCTTCAGGGTGACTTAGTGGCACTTGAGTTACTACATCCTTCAGTGCTGTTAAATGAGATTAAGATTCAAGTAACCACTAGTTCAAGTTGCTTTTCTTTTGAAAATACGTTCTGAAATATTAATTTTGAAGCTATATTCATTAAATAGAGGCTTTGTGTGGCTGTTTAGTGACATGATATAGGCAATAGGCATTTGGGCTCTGTCATGTTAGAGCATCTCGCTCATTATGTGGAACAGCAGACCCTACTTATTCATGGCCCATGAATGGTCAGGGATTTGTTTTTGAAATGTTTATAAGACCTTCAGGAAATTCTTCAGAAGCAATTGCTTGTGAGTACCAGTCCAGGGTACTTCCAGAAGAATACATAAATAAAAGGCAATTAAGATTTTCATCTTTCAAATCTTCAAGATATTAAATAAGGCTGAGAAACTGGTCATTCTGGATGAGTAGCAATCTTGCAGCTGAATTTGAACCTCTGAGTTTGTTTTGTTTTCATATTCAACATGTTTGCATCATGCTCCCTTGCAAGTAGCTGAAGTTGTATGTTTTTACCCTTTCAGACAAAATTTTTAAGAGTGTGGATTCCTTCCAGGTAATTCGGGAGCAAAGGGAAAGTTTGATAAGTCATAGTTACCCTTAAAAGAACAAGTCTGAATTTTTGGATGCCCAAAGATATGTTCAGTGATTTAGTGGAAATTGGATTTGGGTTGGAGATTATTGTGGAGGCTGTCATTTCCTGTTGGTTTTTCGGGCACCTGAAGATGTTTAGGAAACTGTTCAAGGTATCTGGACATGACAAGCCCATTGCCAGTGGGTGCTGGTGGCACTGATAGGTAACTTGGCCATGCAGGAAAAGCATGTTCTTCTAAGGAATTCCACTGCTCTGCACTAGGTTCACACTCTAAAGGGACCGTTGTATTTTCAGGGTATTTTGTGTTGTCTAGCATTTTTGTGTTTGTCTGTTACTGTTCAGTCAGTTTGCAGTGTTCTCTGTAAGTAGACTTCTTTATTTGTTCTGTAAACTATTTATCATTCTTAATGCTGTTTGTATAAAGTATTCAGATATTTCAGCTGTAGATGTTCATCTATTATACTCTAAACTTCCAGCCATCTTTGCTAAGACAAACAGGTAATTCCTACCCAATGGAAGTCTATCTTGTGTTCTTCCTTGCCTACCCCAGTGTGAAAATGCAAAAGAAGAGAAAAGTTCAGGGTGTCCCGCTGAATGTGAAATCACTCAACATGGATACAGCAATAATGGTTAGACAGAAGGCAAAGGGAAATTTGGTCACAGAGGATCTGGTTCCACTGGCTTAGAACTATTTATTTTGTGATAGACTGTGAGGTGGAATTAATTCTAATTAAAAACAAACAAAAATTTGTATGTAACTAATTGTGTTTAGTTTTAATTTACCATCCAATCTTCTGAGTCTTTCTCTAAGTTACTGTAACTTATTTTGGTTTGCGGTTATTTGGTTGGTGTTTTAGTGTGGGATTTTAGGTTTGGTTTGGTTTTTAAGTGCCAGGAAAAGACTCCAAAACTTAAATTCACATTTTTCAAATTAAGAGGTTTGTGTGACATACTTTTGTCATAGTGATCTTCATGCTGATAAGGAGAGCAGTGGTAAGATATTAAGAATGCTTTACGGTAATTGTCAGCCTCTTACAATTTCTGGAACTTGACAGATCTTGAATGTTAACTTTGCTCTGCAGCATACTTATGCTGTATGCTTTTGTAAACATCTCCTGACTTTCTGTTTGTAGTTTGATTGTTTGGTCTCTGTTGCACCGGTGAATGCAAACTCAGGTCTGGTGTTTATAAACAGCTGCTTACATATATAAGGTGTGCATTAAAAAAAAAGTAAGAAAAACAAGAAGGCTTAACAAAAAGCAAACAAACAAAAACACAAAATAAACAAAAAACCCCCACAAACAAAAACGCCAAACATCTTTAATGCATTGCTACTGTGTGTTCACTTCTGTGCTTTGATTGAGGACTTCAGAGGTCCCATATTTAAGGGCTTGTAGAGGAGTTCTGTTCCAGATTTTGTGATGCTTCCTCATTAAGTTTTACATCAGTAAATGAATTTTGGTGTTGTCAGAGATGAGTTCCTTGAGGAAAGGAAATCTTTTAGAGTATTAAAGTTAATTGACTGTTATTTAAGAGGTGGTGCATTGACATGAGTGCATATTTTTATAGATACATGCATAAAACATTTTCTTGGTAGATCAGCTTTGTGATCTAATGGTTAAGTTATCAAAAATAATTACACAGTAAGTTCAACATGTTTTTAAATTGTGATGACGACTAAATCTTTTAAATATCAGTATATTGTTGCAGAGAGCAAACCTTTGATTGTAATACATTATTGTGGGTCTCTAAAATTGGTGATAAACTTCAGAAACTTTTGAAGAGTGATTAGTCTTGATCCATGTGAGTTGTAGTTATGAACAACCAAAAATTGTTGGTTCATTATATTCTAGTCCTAGGGAAGTGGTATCCTGGATGCAGCTGCATGCTCAATAGGCTATAGCAAAGAAGCCAGTAATATAATGTACAGAAATAAGTTCATTTGAGGTGATACCTATGGTTAAGTGATAAATTGATGTTAAAACTCTACATAGCCAGCAATCTGTGTAGTTCTTACTGTGCTTAATTTTTCCTGTGTATTCTTGTCAATGTAGATCTTAGGGAAAAAAAAAGTATCAGATCAATTAATGCAATTAAGAAAACACAGAACGTGCTATGCATCTACACACAGCCCATTGAACTTCTACGTGGTATCTTGTACTGTTATGCTATGTGCAGAAAGTCTGAATGTTTTTTAAAAATGATTGGACAAAAGAGAACAGGCAAGGAGTAGAAAATAAAGTTGTCAGGATCCTCCAGCTGCAGTAAAAAGCAAACTCAAATGTTAGTTGTTGAGGTTTCTACAGCACTTGGCTAATAATGCATTATCTTGCTGTATTCTTGAATTTGAGCAGCTATTGTGCTCAAGTGTGGGTCCCGGCTGTCAAAGTCTTTCCCACTTTCTGTGTCCAGGAATGGCTGGAGCTCTGAGAGAACAGATTGTCTGGCTCTCTTTTTCTTTTTTTTTTTAGCCAACCTTGTTTCCAATCTGGTCTGAATGCAATCAGTTATCTGTAGATAGCAAGCAGTGACTGACTATGAATAATGTCTGTGCTACTTAGAAGTGACATCTGTGACTTGCCAGACTGCCTACGTGAAATGCCTCCAATGATCTCGCTGTTGCTCATGCACCCATGTAGGAGGGGACAGCAGCCTTGGTGCAGGACCAGACTGCTCTGCTTCACTCTGTTGACCTAGGTCATGCTCTGCTCTAGCCCGAGATCCCAAATCCTGGTGAGTATGATCCGCTTTGAAATGGCACCAAGGCTGGAGCGGGGCATTTCCTTTTCTGAAAGAGCTTATGTATTGGGCTTGACTCATGAGGATTTTGCAGAGAAAGCTGAATTTTCACTTCAAGGGTCAAGATGTAAATCTTTTGAAAGTGATATGAACAGTAGATCAACCTGATGGTGACTAAAAAGTGTATTTTAAGAGACTTTTGAGCTTCTTCTACCTCCAAGAAGGAAACAGGATATTTGCTCCACTGTAATTAAAACTAGGATCTAAAAAGCTCTAGTTCCTCTGAGGTACAGATATACCTGGTGCAGTATAAAATAAAGTCTGATTCAAAGGGCTAATGTTGCTAACTGCTTGCACTTAACAGCCTAGACAAGATACTGATGGCAGATTATTCTCACTGCCATGGCAAGTTCTTTATCCCTCTATATTTCATGATGCTGTTAGGCTCCAGCCTAGTGATCATGGCATCTTTCTCTACCTGCCCTGAAGTGTGTGTGTGTCGCATTTGTACTGTTTAGGGTTACAGGCGGGTCAGTGTTTGCAACCATTCAGAAGAGATGTAAATACCCTTTTTGGGAGGGAAGAAAACTAACAAGGACAGTTAATTGAATAAAATCCACTTATTAGTAACCTCTCACATCTATTAGCTGTCCTGAATATTGGTTTAACAAGGAATCTAGAGATACACTGAAGTATGGAAGAAGGCTTGTTTGCCATGCTTTTCTTCTTGTTTGGTAGAAAGAGGAAAATTACTCTCACAAAGAAGCTGTAGTATGTTATGCAGATAAGTAGTTTTAGAAAGAGGTCTAATAGTGAATTCTGTCTAAGGAGCAATAATTACAGCTTTGAAACCTACTGAAGCCAATGACTGAATGCTGTCTGAGAATGTCATTATTTTGAGTTGGACTTGAAGATTGTTGTGGGACACTACTGACATAGGATGTCCTATGATTTTTTTAAAAGCAAATCCATATCGCAAGATACTTAGAAACTCAATTAGGCTTAAACTCATCAACACCGAGTAAGGGGTTTTATTGATCATTTTATCTCAGTTCCTGTTGAGTCTCCCTGTGTGTGTAGGGAGACTTTGTGCTGTGGGTCAGGCGATTGCTACATAGGCTCCATCAATCAGAAGGCTAAATATGATGATTTATTAAGATCCATATGAAGAGAGAGAGCAAGCAGTAAGACATACATGCAGACAGGCAGGCAAGCAGAACAGCAGCTGCCGACAGTGCAGCTAGCAGTGTCTCTGTACAAAACATCCAAGGTACACTGATAAGACACCTAACATACATTGGCTAAATTCTATAAACATCACTATTGTTATGGAGAATTCTCCCCGAATTCTCAAAACGTTCCAGAGCCAAGTCTGGCTTATGTGGCAACAAGTTGTGTGTAATTAAAATACCTCATAGTTTGGGTCATGTTAACTTAATCCTGAACAAGATCCCCTAAGCATAGCTATTACTTTTTTTTATCAATTGACAGTGAAAAGTTAAGGGAACTGTGTTTAGTTATGCGTAAGGAAATCAAACAGTGTTGCAGGTTAAGATGCCTCACAATTCTGACCAAGTTTGTGTGTGACTTGTCTCCTGGACCCTGGTTGTTCTCTGGGACTTCTGTTATGGACAAATGAGTAAAGGTTTGCTGCTTTGTCAGTATTTCTCAAGCCAGCAGGAGAGGTTTTGGACTTGCTGTTAACTTTACCAAAAACCTAGTAGCAAGCAGGATGAATTGTTCTCCATCATCTGTGTAGGTATTAACTGACTAATTTGAGGAACTATGGTATGCAGATATGAAAACTATCCTTTGAAACCAGCCCTTGAATCTGCACACAGGTCTTCTCTTGCAGTGGATGAATAACTTGTTTGCACATGTTGTGTGTATTTACAGAAGTTCGGTTTCCTGTCTAGCCAGGAGATGGCTCTGTCTAACCATTCCCAAAGCACATCCAGATTTCTGAGGCTTGATATACTTGGTATTCCTTGGGAGAAGTGTTTTTAAAATTGCATTCTATGCATCTGTCTCATGAGTTTCAGGTTAACTGTAGGGAAAAGCTTGAATGGGAAGGTATTCTGAACAGAATAACAGTAAGAAAAATGGATGTATACTGACATGCTTGCCTGTAATTGGAGATCTGTTTGTGAAAGGCCAAGATAAAGGCCTTACAATAACCAGAACCTGGCTAAAAAAAGCCTGGCAAGCAGTCACAGCATTGTCTGGCTGCTGCAAACACAGCAGTTTGGGCTGAAACATAAACAGCTGTGAAGCATGGTTTTCTTATTTTTTTACAAGTGTTGTTACACCTAGTAGCTGCTTCCATTGATCTTAAAATAAAATAATAATGGTACATGATGAGTGCCCTCATGCTGTTAAGCCACTGATATTTCAGCCCATGTCAGTCACAGGAAGAAATGGGAGGGCTACTGACACAGTCTTTGGTACTTAGTGTTTTAGCAAAAGATTGGGGGACCCAAGAGGTGTGAATAAACACACTCTTTTACTAAATTAAAACAAATCCCAAGGCAAATACTTGGGAACACCCATCAGGAGCAGTTGTCCTCTGTCTGCTGCAAAAAGTGAGGAAAGCACATGTAGAGATGAGGGAAATATCATATGAAGGAAGTGTTACATGTATGTAGATTTTATAGTTAAAGAATTCAGCTAAAAGAGCAGATGCAGTCTGAACATGAGTTGTTTTTTTGACCTATTAATGCAGGTGGTGAGTGTCATAATTTATACTTTAGTATCATCTAAATGTGCACAAGTGAATCCCTGATGATTAGGTCATGTGAAGTAACTACTGAGTATCTTGTCTACTGATGTAGCTGCTTAGACAAAGGAAACTGGAGTGGTTTTCTCATGGGCAGTAAGTTACCCAAGTTGGTTTTTTCCTAAGGTCAAATTAAAACTGGGTAATATAAAGCTCTTTGCTGTTCTTGTGGTGTCTTCTCTGTTGCATTGCAGATGAATTGCTGAATTTAGACACACGCTGATAAATCTATAGAGCACTCACCAAACGTGGGTCTCTTAAGGTAGAAGATTTTAGTCTAATTGTACTCTCTACTGGTAACAAACGTTGCTAAGATTTTACATAAGCAAACATTATTGAAAAAGGAGAAAACTGCAATTTCCAGCTAGTAAATATTACAAAGTTTGACATTACTATTGTCCCAGCTTCTAGACAGCTGGACTTCTTGAGCTTTCACTATGGTTAGTTTTGTTTCAGCTGGGGGAAATGTGAATATATTTGTTTTCTTTTCCCCCAGTGGTTTTGTGGAACTGAGTTGCTTTTGGGCACACAAGGCTGACTTGTTCAGATGTGTTGTTGTTGGGGGTTTTTTGCCTAATATTTAAATATTTATATAGTAATACTCAAGTATTTCTGACCAGTTATAAAATCTTTATGGCTGAAGGGTCTTATATGATAAATGTTTTGCAGTGTGGCAACGTATGAAGAGCTAATCAGTAGAGGGTGCTGTGTGGAAAATCAGTGGTTTTTTACTTTCTGGGGTCCAAGTTCTGTAAGGCAAGACAAGACTAGTTAAAAAGATTTGGAGAACTGGCCAATTTGCTGCAAAATACCACTGGCTTACTGGTTTACTTGAGGCACTGGTGTAAACTGATCTAAATGCATTTCTATACAAATAAGTATAACTGCAATTATCCTTTTTCAGATGTTCATGAAGCCAGAGGCTGATCATAGGAAAGTTAATTTTGAGATGCAGATCCCAACTTGGGCTGTACATATATTTTGAGCAACAAGTTGCAAAAGAAAATGAAAAGCACTGATTTTTTAAAACCCTTGATTATCTCTGAAGCTCCTCAGTACAGGAACATCTTTGTCTTAATTTTTCCAAGCTGATTTACAACTGTACAAACACCCACCAAGAAAACTTACAGTTACTAAGAAAAGTAACTGTACTTGATTTTTCCTCTACCCTCTTTAATCCTTGTACTTTTTATAGCTCTAAAGTAGGATGGTTTGACAGCTGCCTCGTGAGCAGCTGAGACATCTTTATTACCACTCCTCTTGGAGAGGGGTGGGATAGGCAGGTGGGGAAGGAATATTTACTACAATCATGTAAAGAGAAGTTATTCCAAACTCTTGGCACATCTAAGATCAAGAGGATCTAGAAAGCAGACTTGAGCTTTTTGTGATTCTTTGATTTACTTCTTCTGAGTCTTCTAAATCTATGAGAATTAATGTGGGGCTTTTAGTGCAGCACTCTGAAATAGAAGGTTTACATTAATAATCTCTTCCCTTCTGATGCACAACAGTTGGTTGTTGCACGGTAATTTTGAAAAAGTTAAAATAAGTGATTTAAGAAAGAAGCTTTTTGCTTGTAACTTGTGCATGCATGTAATTAGTAGGTTTAAACTTTTCCATCTGCATGATTGTTCTTTTGCATTACATAAGTCTTCAAGAACAGGTTTAATTACCTAATTAAGGATATGGTTATTATTTCCTGTGGAACATTTTAATTATAAATAAAATCTGAGGTGAAGTAGCTAATGTTGAAGGAGAAGGTTTGTTCTGAGATTTTACAGCCATTTATGCTGGTGTAACTTAGTAAATGTTTCCATGTGAAACCCTAAGGAGTGGGAACACTTATTTACATATATCCACCCACAGGAGCAATTCCTCTAAAGGTAGCCTGCAGAAGACATTTTTGAAGGTGCTCTCAAGCCACCTTTGCTTTGTACTTCAAAGTAGGAATCCTAGAAATGGTTGCAGTTAAATGGTATATATTATTTAAATAATAGTTTCTTGTATATGTGTTGGATTACTTACCTACATCTTGATGGAGTGGTGGTCAGGTTCTCCACAGCATATGTTTTTGAAGATTGCAAGGTACAGGACAACAAATGGAATTTCTTCAAAATTTGAATCCCTGAAGTATTAGAAGGTGCTAATTAGTTTTTTAGCAACTAAAAAAATTCCTTAACTTAATAAGTCAGATTTTTCTTTATGATGAGAAATCATTAGAGAAAATACCTACTCGGACTTTCTCTAAGTCCTGGATTCTCAAAAGTGTTGATCTTTAGAATTAAATGTTGAAACCTGGAACCAGATTTGCTGAACTTTTATTTGGTTCTTCAGATTTATTTATTTTCAAGAAGATATTTTATCTGAGAAGATACTCTCTTCTCGATCCTTCAACTGTCAAGAAAATGCAAGCCAAAATCTATATTTTTCCAGCTGTTTTTTACAACAAAAGCAACAAAAAGCGGTTAATCCTGTGTGTCTGGCAAAGGCTCAAGAACTAATGCTTGTACCATCCACCTGAATTTTCTGTTAGCCAATACCTGACACTTAAGTGTGAAAATGATTTGCAAGAAAAACTTATTTGGAAAAGGGCACTATAAAGATCAAGTCCACAGATTGCTTTTGTGGAGGAAGCCACGTTCTCCTTTCTACAGGAAAGAAAGTGAAACACATGGACCAAGTGGTTTGGCAAAAGCAGGAAGTTTTATTGTTGGAAAGGATTAGAGTTTAGGAATTTTGGTTTAGTGGCTTGCACACACCCTTCTGACTAAGTACTTATTAATTTTTTTTAATAAGGATGTGGTTTGAAATGCTGAATTTCTTGAGGGGTTTTGTTGAGAGGTAGGGGGAGGTAGTCTTTCTTGACAATTTAATTCATATGTGCTTAATGCTGTACACTGGTAATGCAGCGCAGACAAGGCTCCAAAGATGAGCTCCAGAAGTTTCTCTCTTGCTGGGGAGAAAAATATCTGTGATTTGTTTGCCCTAGTGAAGTGAAATGTGGTCACAGATACGTGCTTGCATTCAGGCTTTCCAGTGACTGGAAGAGGTGTGGTGGACACAAACCAGATTTCCATGCCACTTCGCAGAACAAGCGCAAGCCCTCTTTTTGGGGCTGGCAGTGAGAGAGGTTAACCTATTTCTTTTTGGTGAAGCTTTATGAAATCTACATTCTGTGGATGGTTCTTGTTCCCAGTGGATTTCTTTTTTCCTTCAGCAGTCCATGTCTGGCTCAGGGCCCTGGAGTGCAGCGAATCAGGTGAAAGGAAGGTATGTGTCACCTGGCTATTAGGCTAGGGCTTTAGGAAAAGCAGCCGTGGCTTGATGCAGACTATGGCATAGCTCTTCAGGCTCTAGTCATAGAATGAAAAGAAGGAAGAAATCCCCAGCAATTTCAGGCTTGTTAAGCTTGTTGGGGGTTTCAAGTTAACGTATTTTGCAGTAAATGCCTCTTGTACCCACACAAATAATTAAGAAAGTTCTGAAGTCAGTTTGCATTAATTACTCTGGAAACAACTTTTACTGAATACAAAATGAATATTCCACCATAAGATAGATGGAGGTACTTCTCGGAATAAACTACTTTGCATCTTTTAGCTGTCAGCATGCTCTTTAAATTGTGCTATTGCTTGCTTGTATCAACCTGTCTGCTGTTGTGTCCTTAAGTGCTCTGGAATCACCTTGCTTGCTTATAGCCTTGCCTGTGTGTGTGTATACATACATACACACACATGTAGTGTGTCTCTTGTTTGTAAGTAGAGTTAGAGCCTGCAACCCAGCCAGTCTTCATTGTAGCTTACAGTTTCTGTGCCCTGCTCCTTTGCTGTCTTGATTCAAGATCTTTCCCTCCCTGCCCTGAGAATAGCAAGTGAAGTGTCTGGCTCAGTTCTGCAGTGAAGTCGTCAAACCTGAGATGGCCCTGGGGAGGAAAATCCCAAGGCCTGTATTGTGTCACCTCAGATCATAAGACAGATTATGGGGCAGATCCTCCTTTTTGCCAAGCAAACTACCATGGATATTTTTGCCATCAGGAAATAGTTGGAACCTGTAGCTCCCTTAAGGTCTTAAGCAGAAAAAAAATCTGATGCCAAATCCAGTCATAGTGATGCTGGGTATCCATTATTCCTGGGCAGAGGAGTGGGCAGGAGATGCTGGGATGAGTGTAAAGCAGCTGCCTTTTACACTGAGCAGATCACCCTCTCTAACCACAGCTCACTATGGCTTTCTGGCTTGCTCTTCTGAAAACTCTGCCTTTTTGGGAAAAGTGGCTCTGCAGCAGCAGTGTCTTGGCTACGAGGGCAGCCCCTGGAAGGGCAGAGGCTGTTACAGAGCCTGTTCCTGCTGTCCCTTTCCCCTTTCCTGAGATCTCCTGGCACTGCTGGAGCCTGGTGGACCAAGATCCCATCTCAAACAGCCTCCAGGGCATGGTCAATCCTCTCATTCCAGTACTTTTCCCTCCCTATGAGCAGTTCCAGTGATTTATCTGGGTTAATTGAAGTTGTCTTCTGTTACCTTTCTCTTTCCTGCTCTGCACAGCAGTTCCTTGTGTTTTGTCCAAAGGCTATGGGCCTCCCTAAGCAGCTTTCCTCCCAATTTCTGAGTCCAGGCTCAATCTGCTGCATTGGTATTGGCCATTTCCCAACATTGCCAGTGCTGACTATGCTGCTTTTTTATCCCATTGGACATTGTTAAAATAAAGCTTCAGTGTAATTTTTAGGCTGTTTGGTAGATGAATGCTGTTTGTACCTAAGCAGTCATAGTTTCACTGATACTCAGAGATTCAACTGAAAGTAACAATCCTTTCTACATTCTGTCAAGTATTGAAGTCCTATTTCAATTTACTCTTAAACAGCTTTGCACTTAAAACATTTTTCTTTGGAATTTTTTTTGTCCTTGATGAACACCTGTTTCCTGATCCAGACTGCTGATGTTAGCTGTCCTGTTCACCTGAATCACCCCTTCTGCTCCTGGGTATCACAGCTCCTTATTAGGATGGAGAAGAGATTGGTTGCTAAATCTCTTCCCATCCTTCAGCTGGAAGATGGTGATTCATCCTGTCAGCTTTCACTTGGAGCATTTCTAGACCCCAGATGTGTATTCTCACCATTCCCAGATTGGCTCTACTTCCTTGGAAGCAGAAGCTGTGGGGGAATGCAAGAGACTTCCAATTCCAGCAGCACAAGAGCTATGTAAATGCAGCTATATCATTGCTGGGCCAAGCTGGATATCCAGCTGTGCTGCATCATGTGGCTTTATGAGCCTGTGTCTCCACCAGCTCATGAGTCTCTGTTTCTGATCTGTTTCTTGGTGTTGGCACGCACGTCTTTGCAGATGTGTGAGCTCAGGGGTCCAGCCTGAGACGGTTGTAATTCTTTATCTTACCAGTTCAGGCACTGGCTCTTGAGCTGTGATTGGCAGGGAGCCCAGCAGCCATATGGCAAAGGGCATATTGCCCAATGCTGAATTTTCTTCACTGACTCTGGAGTCATATCTAAGTTTTGAGCCTTCCAAACTTTTGGATGAACTAGCCTGTTCTTCCACTTTGAAGCACTCTCACAGGAAACAAGTGGGCAAATGTGATCCTTAAACTACAAAGGAGAACTTTTAAGCTTTTTTGTTACCAACCCAATGAAATGAACTCTCCAGCAGGACTTTTCTTAGGGACGTGTGCTTAGAACGTGATAAGCAACATGAGCAAACCCAAAAGGGTGATGAAGGACTGACTTAAAACATAATAGCATTAACAAAGAGATCTGATCTTCTAGATGAGTAGTGTACTATTTCAGAAAACCTAGTCCATCAGTTTCTGAAACTTTACATACTGAATCTTGCTTTTTTTGGCTCCCAGGGTTGTCCTGGATTGCTTGTGTGTTACGTTACACTACACTACGCAAGTTAAGCATGTGGTATTTTTAATAAATGCTTATTCCTGTATCTTGGTCTAATGAAGAGATGTTTTAGGATAAGCTGAACATTGCAAAACCTTATTTCAATGTTTATTTTTCCTCAAATCATGTTACAAAATGACAGGTTATACGGCAGCTAAAGTAGGGTTGTCAAGGGAAGCCATCTAGATATTAACTGATGAAACTTTAACTAAGCTTTTCATGATAGAGCTGTTTTGTCAGTCAGGTGCCTGCTTATGTATGCATTTGAAGAGTGGCATTAAATTAACTGTTCTCCTTGAGTTAAAACTTACACAGGCGTTTTAGCCTGCTGTCCATAATTTTCTTCTATAAAATTTGTCAAAATCAACGCAGAATGGCATGATGATTAAACCCACTGTAAATAACTTGTTTTAAATAAATGCATGTCATATAGGTAGTAGAAATTCATGCCTCATTGCTAAACTAGATCTTAACTCTACCCTTTTTCTTCCTGTAAAGCCTACTAAATGTTGTTAGATACCTGAGGATCACAGATCGTTTTTCAGTAATACTGCCTTCAGATTTCTTCTAAAGGGAGAAATTAATATGCTGCATCTAATTATTAACAGGGTAAAATGTCTGGATGGTCCCTGACAACCACTGGGAACATCCAGCCAGTAATAAAATTATTCCCTGGGCACAGGGAACATCCTCTGTCAGAGTGCATAACTTGAAGTTGAAACGTTTTCTGTTTCGGTGTGCACACGCAAAGCAGTGTGTTTACAGAGGCATAAAGACTTATCTGTACGGATGTTCAAGTTTGAGGTCTAAGAAAAGTGGCCAGCTCTTGTTGTGTAAGCATACCAGTACACACCTGGAAGACTCAGGCACAACTGCTTGATTTTAACTTTTGAGAGAATCTTTTCTGAATGTATTTGATAGAAATAAGCATAGATGTTGCCAGTATAAATAGTTAAAACATCTCCTACTAAATTGCTCCAAATTTGTCTTATCTGCAAAGCAGGTTGAAAAGATTGCTCCTCCTAGAGAGAAGGCAAGTACTAAATGTTTATAGATAAAAGACCACATAAGAGATCAGAGAACTGTGTGTTTTGCTGTACTCCTGTGACTAATTGAAAGGTAATGCATTAGAAGGGATGTGGGAAGTAAAGGACAAAAGAAAGGAAGAGAGAAACTATAGTGTGCAAGTGACAACCACAAGCTGAACTACTTTGCTGCCGCGGGCATGAAAGGAGAGGGCACATCAATGTATATTAGCTGAGATGGAATAAAGCCATGGGACAAAACTTGTGTGTTATCACACCTCAGCCTGCCAGCTGTGGAGGTTAGGCTTATATTTTGCCTTTGTCAGTTTTACTAAAACTACAGTGTTGCCTTGCCCTGTGTTGTGATTGTGCCCTGTGAGGTGTCATTTATTGGCATAAACTCTGCTCTTGCAGCTTTGCTGCTGGGACAGGTGAAAAGTATGTGGGTCTCTGCTGGTATAGTATATCTTAGTGGGATGTGATAATATAATAGCTTTCGTTTGCATGTGTTCTTTGTAATCATGCTTGCAGAAGCTGATATGTGACATCCAAAGGGAAGGGCTTTTTCCCCAGTAGAAGGGAAGTTACCATTAAGAATGGTAACTTTTAACGAAAATGGATAATTCCTTCAGTGAAGATTGGATCTAACCCATATCTGAGTTTAAACTGCTTTTGAGAATTAAAACTGAATTTAGTCAGGGTTTGTTTGTGCTATCAACAGGCATATTTTAAAGGAGATGACCTTAGTTTGCTGTGGGTCGCAGTGTTTACTCCTAGGTGTAAATTGTGGCCTGTTGATCAGACAGGAAACATTTTGGGTTGAAAGCTTCCTGTGCTGTCCTCATTCATGTGAAAATGAAGTTCTTGCTGTTACAATCCTTTCTGGCACATCTTCCTACCTGTGTCCCAAGGGTTGCAAGCTAACAGGTTAAAGGAACTGCAGTGCAGACATTCTTTGGAGAAAGAGACTTTGCAAAGGATGCTGCTCTGTCCCGGCAGATGATTGGCTTGAATAAACAAGGCTGGGACTCTGAGCTGTTGCTCCTAAGAAAGTGGGGAGAGAATTAATTGAAAAGATGAATGATGTGCATGCTTCTTGTGCTCAGGGCAGCAGATCTTTGGTTAAAATATATGGTTTATATAGGAAGGAAGGTCACACTGAAGGAAGATGGAATACTGGGAAAGGTCTGAAGCAAGTCATCCAAGATCTAGATAAAGGTATGTGCATCCAGTGCTGATGCAAACTGGCAGATGTGGGATGCCCACATATGCACCTTAACAAGCATGACCTATATCACATGATCCTGTGATAATTAGAGAGTGACCATGCTGACTGTGCCCAGTCTCCTCACCATGTAGCAAGCTAACAAACAAACAAACAAACCCATGTCTCTTTAATCATCCAAGGAAGTACCAGCTGTCCTGGTAGTCCTGTCCGTCCAAGGTAATCCTGCCTACATAGCCTGCTGAAAATTAATCCAGACTGGTATGTCAGGCATCAGCTAATCAACAAATCTGCTCTTGCAAGTGTCCACTCCTCTAGGCCCTCCTCAGTAGTACTGCTGTCCGCATGTTTACTCCTGTGGGAAGGAGAGTTGTTTGTGGGATATACACAAGTCCAGTAGGACTGCTGCAGCAGATTCATTGAACCTTATCTTGGGGTAGCCCTGTTTCTCTCTTGGCCAGGTATGGGCTTCTCTGTACCTGGGAAAAAAAAAAGGAGACCTGCTTTGGATATAGAGATCCATGTGATGGATTTGCTGCATTTCACATGATTTATTTTATTACCCATTTTTCAGTTGCTTAGTAAGGATTCTGACCCCTACATGAAAAAGTCTGTTGGGTAGCGATGGCATAGAGAACTTGGCAAAATCAAAGCATTTACAACATCTGTATCTTTGAAGTGCCTGTTTAATAGTGCCATTGTCATGCCAGTTGGAGGCAACACTTCTCTTTGCAATTGAAAGGCTCAGCAGAGCTAGCTGATAAGCACTGGTGCCCTGCTGAGAAATTGACCCTTTGAACTGGGAAGAATCTCTGCAGATAAGCAAGTAATGGAATTTTTATCAGGTCTGGCTTTTTATTGTAGCTTGTTTAGGGTTGTTAGGCTTTCTATGTAGCAAAAGTGTTTTCTCTCTAGTCTAGTAGGTGAGGGGGTAATGTAATATTCACAAGCTAAAGATGCTGCTTCCAGGCTTGGGAGGGATAGCCATGCCATGGTCTCACAGAACAGAAAAGAAACAATGGGAGTATAACTTAAATAACAAACATATGTTGATTTAAGAGCCAAACTTGCTGAGCATCCTAACTCCCAAGGGAAAGGAGTTTTGAGGATAATCTTAGGATCTTTTTAGGCCAGACGTAAAGTTTGCTTTTTTTCTCTGTTTCCTTCTTTTAAAGCCAGTAAGTTTATTTAACAGACTTCAGTTTTAATTTCACAATAGAAGTAAATTGAATTAATTAAATAAATTCCTCTACATTAAACCTCATACAAACATTTGTTTCAAGAAAATAACAATGCTTGAAAGCAAAGCACTGTTAAACACTGGGCTTTTTCTGTCCGGGTGAGAATCTGCTTTCATTTAAAACAGGGATCAAGCTTTTCAAGTCTTTTCTTTCTAAGCCATAAAACTGAACCATTAGATTTCTTGTCTCAAATCCCAGTAACAAAAAAGCAATGAGAAGGAAAGTAAAATTCAGACTTGACCTGGTTCTGAGTCATGTTGTATCCCTGTCCTGAACTCTTGATATTTCCAGTCTGACCACTGCAGAAAAGCACAGCATGGGTCTTGTGGAAGGGCTGCTGTCGTCTGTGGGAGTGTTGGAGTTGGCTTTGCCTGTTCTGAACTGGGGTGCTGCATATCCAGCTTGCACAATCTGTTTAGCAAAGCAGCCATTTCTGGGAGCCTACGCGGCCAGTGCAGATGGTTTGAGTTGTGAAGTTTGAGACAATAGCAGAGAAGATATGACTCTATTAAAGATGTCAATTTGAACAAATCCATCTCCTGGATGACCTATAGATCAGAAGAAAGCTCTAGGGGAGAATACAGCAAAGCAATGGGCGAAGCTGCTGCCGTTGTAGTGGGGGACGTGTTGCTCTGAGTACAAATTAATCAAGTTCAGGCTGACATTCCTTCGTGTCAGGTTTCCCCTTTCTTCTTCCTTTCTTCTCCCTAAGACACTGCTGCAGTGGAAAACTTTTCTCTCCAGCTAGTTTTATACCATTTAATTGCTCTTTAAAATGTGCTTTATTCCTTGCTAATGATGTAGCACTGCTGTGCTATATTAATGAATTTGTAATTTAAAGAAAGGGGGCAGGGGCTGACATATGGCAAATACATGCTTTAGTTCTGGTAAGCACATGATTTTGAAGATAAACAAAGCTGTTTCCTTATCCTCAGCATGTACTTTTTTTATTTTGCTGATAATGAGAAAAAATTACCAGTGTTAAACTTGATTGAAAACAGCAGTATCTTCTGAAATTAATATCTGTGTGAATGACATTGAAAGTCCCTTTGCTTTTTTGCATTTACTCTAGGGTTCTTTTGTAAGTGTAATATGCATTAAAAAATCATCCAAACTCAAAAAAGGAGTTTCAGATTTCTCTAATTTTGTTTTCAGTCTAGTAACCACAGTCTCTCTGCATTTGCTTCTCAAATGTATATAACTAAAAGCTATTTTTATTAAAAATTGGATTCTATCAAAAAGTTTCCAAATGATGGAAGAGTTTCTGAAAGTATTTTATAACATAGATGTTTTGCATTGAAGTTTCTAACTACTTCCAGCACTCAAGCTGGAGTAAATCACAGTTCCAAAAAGTTTTTTTTTTAAGGATGTGTTTAAAATACGTGTAGAAGTGGCACATGGGGGACATGGTTTAGTGGTGGACTTGGCCGTGTTAAGTTAGTGGTTGGATTTGATGATTTTAAAGATATTTTCCAATCTAAATGATTCTGTTTTTCTAAGGAAACTTATGTAAGCCTAAAAATTGCAGGAAGGCAGCAGTTACGCTGCTGTTCCATATTTTAACCATGTTTATTAAAGTCAGTGGAAGACTTCTCAAAAGCCAACACTATTACCTATCTGGGCAGTGTTTCATTTAGCAGTAACTGGTCCTCTGACCCTGGGACCAGATGCTACACTGTCCAAATCCATTGCCCTTGCCCACAGTTTCCCTGCACTGTGCACTGCAGCACACGTGTGCCCTTTTCATCGACGTTGCTCTTTAGTGGATTGTCTTTTTTCACATTCAGCATGTCTGAAGCACTCACCAGAGAGCTGAGAGTGGCTGTTGTGTGTGTTGGGGTACTACAGGAAAGCATGGGCTCAGAGACTCCTTGAGATGTCACGGGAAAATGGAGAAACCCCAGCCCAACCCTTTCCTGGCCCTCAGGGTAGGAACAGTTCTGCATCCTGCTTACTGTGTCCAGTAGTGCTCGTTACTCAGAACTACCCTGTGGAGCATCCCACCAGTGCAAGGGTGTGAGTGACTGCAGGCTGGGGCTCGCACTTAGGCCCTGTTCCTGTTTAACTTACCGGTGCAGAGATGGTTGGAGTGTCCTTTCCTTTAAAGGAGGGCCAAGGTACCCTAAGTGCTGGTATTTGGGGTATTTGACACTGTGCAGGTTGTACCAAAAGCTCATGGCTTGTGTCTCACTGGTCCTCCCAAACCATGCTGTGACATGAGTGTTCTCCCGAGCTGGGGGCTGAAGGCTCTCAGCACTGTTCAAAGCAGAAGTGCACTGCGTGACCTGCTTACCCACTCTGCTCCTGGGCCTTCCTTTTTTGTGATTGCCTGTCTCCTGCGAGACAGTGTGCCAGGAGTCCCCAGAACATCACTCTGCACCTACAAGACACAGGTGCAGTTAATTGATTCTGCATATACAGTGCATGAGAAGTTAACTTAAGGTGTAAAAAGAGGAGCTGGGTTGAAGAAATGCTATGTTGGGTACCCTTCCTGAGACTGAACTGTGGTCAGTGGTCTGTTGAGAAATAAGCTTGGCACTGCTGCCTTGCAGTAGTGTTACAGAGGTAGCATCATCTCTAACTATTTACTGAAACATTCTAGCTGTGAATCTCGTTGAGTTTATTGGGAGGGAGGTAGATGCCATTAAAAATAGGATCTAGTTTATAAAGATCTCTGGCAAAACCTACGTCTGTTCTCAGTTTATAAGATAACACCCCTTTTAATATAAAGCCCAGCCTCTGAAGTGCCTTCTCTCTGACAAATCTGAAAAATGTCTTTGTGCCCTTGAGCTGTGGGAGGAAAAAAAGAAGAAAACATGCAATTTGGGGTCATCCTGTGATTTTTACTCTCCTTTATCTTTTGAAATAGAAAAGTGATCCCTTCTTAGCCGTTTCCATGGACTGAGCTGTAGATGTAAAATTTTTTAACCCCTTGTTATTTATGCTGTGGTGTTCTCCTACAAACTGTCTGTGCTGTGAACAGCACAGTGGATTATTTTATGTTTCTTCATAATACTGATTGATGATGTCGGATTTCTTCTAACGCCTCTCACACAAGGGTTTTAGTTCTGCTCTTTGAAGCAGATGTACACCTATGACAGCAATTAGATAAACTCCAGGGACTGAACTTGTCGTGTTTCCCCCAGAGGGTTCATCCTCAGGGTCCCTAAGCAAGAGAGCCCCATGAAGATCAAAACATGTTATTTAGTTGGAAAAGTGGATTCTGTTGCTGTATTGGTCTTCTAGATAAAAGATGTGCATGATGAAACCTTTATTAATGAAAGGCAAAGCTCCAGCCATTCAGAACAAACCAAGCTAATTGTTGCCAGTATTTCATGTACGCTCCTTCGCAGCTGAGTTGAGGCAGCAGTGGTTTCAACATTCTTATATTGTTACCCCTTATGGTGAAACATGTTTTCTTGTAACATAGCCAGAGTTTGAACAGTGTGACATTAATTTCTCCATTGTTGTTAAAAGCTTTTCTTTGCCTTCCTATAACTGCATCAAAGTAGCAAAATGTTGACGACACAGTGATGCACTATTTTACAGTATTGTCAAAGCAGCATTCAAAAAGTAATTAATCTGCGCAAGAAAAGGGTGGTATCAACCCATCTTTCAGATGAGAAAAGCTGATAAAGAATGCTGGCGATACTTACCTTGATCTGTATTTGAGGAGTTAGGTTTATATAGGGCACTCTGTTTTCAAAGCTGTTATGACTTTCTTTAAATGTTCTGTATGTGTCTAATGATACAGAAACTTCATTCTGTCTCATTGATCAGAATTGCAAGCATAATACATAAGGATCTTCCTGGAAAATGTGACACGATGCTACTATTTGGCACTGGGTACAGTTGCTGCTGCATAGGATAACTAGGAAAATGTACAGCTCTGCCTCAGGTAGTCAGCATTGTCCCATAAGGAATGCCCACTGTTCAAGGGATTCAGTCTTTCCCAAGACAACCCATGTGCTTAATTATTGCCTTGGTGTTCAGAGCAGAGACTGGCTTTCTAAACCGTGCGGTTTGCTTTGGGTTCTCATTAAATGTTGTATGCTGTGGTGTGACACACAATATGCCCTGCAGTGTGTCATGTGCTGTGATGCTAATCAACATTCAATACTAAAGGAGGAGAGCAGCTGCTCCACAGTCAGCATGTCTGAACAGTCCTGCACTCAGCAGGGTATCACTTAATTCACGCTAATGGATAAAAAACTGGCCTCCTAACACTTGTGTAAATGAGGCTAATGATCAGGGAAAAAATGCAAACTAGTTTTCATTTATTCATAGAGATACGTGTAATTAGAGGTAATAGCTGGATCTAAAACCTTGCTCTCCAGCATTTATTTGTTGATAATACAAAATGTGAATGACTTGTTCCACTGTTTCTCTCTTGTGAAGTTATTAACTTCACACAGGACTTGAAATATGTATGCTCTTAAGTTCTCATTGGGAGAGTTGCAAGACTTAATGGGGAAAAAGCTACAGATAATTGCATCTCATAAACTTACCTCGGTCATTTTCAGTGTGGTAATGGATCTCTATTGTAAATCCACTGCTGGAAGGATTGCTTCAGTTTTTTGACCTTTTTCTATTAGCTCTACTGTTTTCTGTAGATTAGAGAAATCAAGAGGACGCAACTTGTCCATTGCAGTGATGGCAGCTGAGTAATAGGGTTGTTATTAAATACAAAAGTCTTATTTTAGCATTTAAGCTGTAGAGTACTAACTGCCCTCTTCCATTTGCCCAGCATTGTTCATTTTCCTCTTTCAGGAAGTCTGATATTCCCCTCACAGGTGTGTTGTCCCAGTGGCACCGCTGATGCCACTTGATCATGCATGTCTTGAAGGATCAATCGGTCACGTTGTGACATAGTTGAATGATATCAAGCAAAAGTTGATCTACTTGAAATTTTAATCATCATTTAGTCATCATCTAGTTGGGTTTGCTAAGAAGTGCTGAGTGCATGCTTCTCACCCTGCTCTACACGCTGATTGTGACTGGGCAGATTTCTCCAAGTGTTATCTTACCTGTGTGATGTGCAGGGAAGAAGTAAATCCAACCTTACTTGAAATTCTGTGGACCCAGCACAGAGGCAGTCTGGGTTTATGTGGGCATCCCTTATTTTCTGTAGCCTAATATTGTGTAAACTAGCTACAGAAAATTCTGCTAGAGTGGGTTTCACTTCTGCTAATCAGGCCCCTCTCTGAACCTTTGCATGGTAACTGAGTCCTTAAAAAAGTTTATGGTTTTTTATCTGACAATTACACCAAGGAGTTGAGGAAGGACATTCTTAATCCAACTGTATAATGGCACCATTGATTGTCAGTATTCTGCATTCTTGATTCATCCATTTCTTCATGAAACTGTAGCTAATTTAACTAGCTGGTCTTTTCAAACCTTTTATCTTTTTTTCTTCTTTTCCTTTTCTTTGATGTGCCCATTAGGCACATCTATTAAGTTCCTCTTTCTGTTCATGGAGCTTACACAGCAGTCTGAAGGTGTGTGTGGGATATCTGCTGATGAAAGCAAATCATCCAAACCTAAAAAGTGCTTCTTGTCCAAATCCCCACCCTGCTCTTTGTTGGGAAAAGTGGTTCTTGCTTTAAAACTTAGTGGGAGGTTCAGAGTACCTTCAGAAGACTCGGGTTCTTGTTATCAGGTGGAAGTGAAGTCCAGGCCAGCTGTCAATTGCGTTTACAAAAACAATATTACTATCACTGAATTATCGCTCACTCATTAGTTCTGCATATCAGAGAAGCATTATGAAGGAGTACCACTGAAGAGAAAGTAGCAGCTGACTGAGGAGGGAGGGATGTGTGTGTAACATAAAAATCCAAAGATTACGTTAAGCTGGAGAGTTGTGTGTATGTGGCCTTTGTGAAACATTGGTTCCCATCTTTCCTCTGCTTACTGGTTGTCTGGGAGTTGATCTTAGTCAACTATTTTTGATTGAGTCCTAGTAATATTTTTTGTAGACAAGGAAGCAGCTTGGAAAATATGCAAGTATAAAGGGACTGAATTGTTGAAAACTTAAAATAATACTAAACATACATTCATATTCTTCAGGACTTTTGAAGTTGACTCTATATGTGATGAGTGCTATTTTTCAGACCTGTAAAAATGCCATGTCTTGACAAATCACCTGTCATACATATCTGAAGTCATATCAAGCAGCTCTGATATTCACAGGTTTTACTTAACAAAAATCTGGTTTGTTGAAGTTTGAGTTCATATTGCTGACTGAAATACATGCTTTCAAAACCTACTTAAAAAATAATAAAATATTATGTAGTAGAAGGGTTGGATGCTTTTCTCCTGTCTCCTGCTGAAAGTGGTTGAACTTTTTTCAGAAACTGCAGAATATCAGAAATTAATCTTGAACTATCTTTGTGCAAGCGGTCTGGCACTTGAGTAGATCAGCTCAGCCTCTGTTATTGGAACTGGTAGCAATGGTAATATTGTTCACTTTATAGTGACTGAATAGAAACATACTCTAAAAAATGGAGGTGAAAGTTGTCAATTCCAGAAGCATGCACTGCATATGGCCATAGATTGCATTAACACTTACTTCCACTAAATTCTGGTGCTCTTTCAGAGCTAGGCATTATTATTTCAAAGCTATGCAGCTGAACGAATTCACCTTCCTGGGCAAACTGCTAAGAAAAGCCAGGCCGTGCTGGCAAGCCAGGTGGGTGTAGCTTAAAGTTTGGTGGCTTCCAACTGAGGATCAGGTGTCAGGTATTGTCAAGCAGTTGCTCTTTCAGCAGGTGACAGTGCCATGAGGGCTTAGGGATCAATGGATGTTGCAGAAAGGTCACTCATGTCAAGGGTACCAGTTCAGTGTCTTAAGACAATTTCATTTGTACTGTTTGCTTCATGCATAAGGATTTTCAGTAACATAGATAATCAAAAATATTTTGCTCCTAAAATAGTCTTAAGAGTGTACAAACATTTCTGTAAACACAGTTAAGGAAATACATATGTGTTGGAGGCTCCAGAATTTTCTATAGTAGTGTCATGTTGATGAGATGAAGCTTGATATTTAGGGGATTTAAACTGATTTTCCCTTTTGTAGTTGCAATTAGCTATTTTGCCAATTGGTGTGGAAAGGATAATGACTGCTAGCTAAGAAGCATAATTAACTGGATTTCTATTTGGATATTTGCTTAACTATGATCTTCAATATTAGCCTACTGAACAAACAGACATAACTTGCATCTTGAACTGCCCGCCTGCTTGGCCTTTAAATTCCAGTGCAGTGGAGATGAATAGAAGGAGAGGAGCACTTTTGTATTTCCAACCCCTCAATCCTATCATCTATCTCTGTGGAGAAGGGAATAGTATTTCATAGTGCCATCATAGGATGGTTTGGGTTTTGGAAGGAACCTTAAAGCTCATCTCGTTCCAAGGCCCTGCCACGGGCAGGGGCACCTTCCACTAGTCCAGGTTACTCCAAGCCCCATCCAACCTGGCCTTGGACACTTCCAGGGATGAGGTGTATCAAGCCATTGCAGGTCTTTGTGTGCCACTGTCCAGACAGTTCCTTTTCCTTTCAAATGCCTGTGGATGGTGACTCTGCTAGGTCTGAGGTTTTTATTGAACTAGCACTTCTTGCCTAATCTTTCTCCTCAGTTTATACCTGATCACAAGGTAGACATAATCACAAGAGCATTTGGCATGCACCTGGGAAAAGTGCTCTTGAAGCCATCTTCCTGACTGCCTTTTGATGTGGTTTGGATGTGTCAGTGTATTATAATAGCTACCTGCTGGCCAGAAGTGGGACCATCCCTCTTGGTGTTTTTCCTGTTCCATTCCTAACACTGACAACTGGGTTCAACTCATCCTGCAATAAACCAGTTCTGGGAGCTAAACCAGCAGAGAAAAACTAATCATGCTTAGAGGGGGAAGGGGGAGAAAAAAAAAAGGCAGCAAAAGGAGGGGGGAAAAAACTATGTAACCTCCAGATAAGCATTCTTTGCTCTGTTAAGCAGAAAGCCTCTTTGGGTTTCCCAAAAAAATGTTCTCAGTCATCCCATTGATCTTCCTATGCAAAATACTGAAATACTTATGATATTTTGGTGATGCCTTTTGGTTGGTAGAGTTCCATGGTGTTCAATCATGGCAGCTTATCAATCAGGTAGAGTCTATTGGAGCTGCTGCTCTAAGGAAAGCTAATAAAGGTATAACACCTCTCATTATCCACCTGATTTTTGCATCCTTCTTGCATCACTGTCTGCCTTGAGGTTGACCTGTGACATTAATTTGGTAAAATAAACTAATAAAATTTAACTAAAAGTTAATCTAAGTGTTGTAGTCTCCTTTGTATTTGTAGTGTGCTCTGCATATAGCTTGTGGAAAATGGCAGGATACCTATTTCACTGCTGGATTTCCCTCCTCCTGCAGATTTTAAGTAAGAGGAGATTTTCACACAGCTTTGCATATCTCATCTTTGGCTTTAAACTGAATATTGTTTTCTCTGGATATAGTGCTGCAGGAGCAGTGGTAATCCTCCATGGCAAATTTTCCCTTCACTAAAAGTCAATCACTTGTGTTTTTTCCTAAATTCAGGCTATTGAAAAGCACTGCCACTGACGGGGAAGACTGAGTGTAACTGGAGCATCACTCACACAACAAAACTGCACTCGAAAAGGGTTCTAAAATATGTTTTCATATTTTCAAAAATTTGTTTTCAAATACTAGCTCAATTGGGTTTCCCAATTATTAGTTTCTACTATACATTCTACTAACATTACTACTATATTATTTTTGTTATTATTATATTATTTGTTTATTTATATGGCTGTCAGCTCCGGGTTAAATGTCCTGTTGTCTGTGTGTATGAATCTTGACCCCAGTAGAAGATCTACAGAGTTCATACCATTTCCTTTTTTAATCTAAAACAATTTTCAAACCAATTTAGATAAATTGTGAGGAGTTCTTTGGAGGCGAGGCCTGCGAGCAGAGCTTGGCACGGAGGAGGTGACTTCATTCACCATCTGCACGGGCTTTGGCACCATACTTTTCTGAAATTCCCTCAATAAGCAAACAGCGCATTAGCACGGGCTCTGCAAAACCTTCCCTGTTGCATAATGGTGTTTGTGCTGGGGTGTTATTAAAAACCCAGGCAGCGATTCCACCTGCGTCAGCCTCTGCTACTGGCAAAGCACTGCAGGCAGGCGTTGTTGCAGCACACTTTGTTGTGCCTCGTGCAGCCCAGAACGGGGCACTGACTGTCCGAGGGTAGGGCGGGCACCTGGGTGTTACCTGTGCCCCGTGTGACTGTGGGCTGCGCCGAGCCAATTACGATAAAATCAAGATTGCTGTCTTCAGAGGAGCCTGTGGGGTTAAGAGTTTCCAGATACAGCAACAGACCTGTTGGTTCAGGAGCAAGTCCTAGCCCGATCTGACAAGGAAGGGCATTTTAATGAAATTTTAATTCTTTGCCGCTGAAGCAAAGTAGGATCGTGGTTTTAGAAGGTGTGTTGGTCTTCAACTCTGAGAGCATTAAGGAAAGGAAATAAAATAAACCTCTTTTAGTCAAGCATTCCCAACACACAGCAGCTTGTGCCAGCCAGTCCTTTGGCCATTTTTAGCTGGTGTAGCTCTCCAAAGCAAGCGGTGGGCACTGTTTCCCACCTTGATGCCTGATTGCTTGATGCCTCAGCAGATCTATGTACCATTGGCAGGTACAGAAAATAAAAATGAGCTATTATTAGTATTAGTTTAGTGCTACTTGATTGTCCCCTGATCTGTTACCCGATGTTAATATTTCCATTGGGTGTATTGACTTACTGAGGCAGGCAGAGAGAGGGCAGGCTGTTAGGAGGACAGGGAATGCAGCAAAGAGAAGAGCGGAAACCAAGCACCGTCATACAATCACAGACTCTTGCTGGGTAAAAGTCATCTTACTCTTATATTTTAAACTTGTTGCATTTCACATGCACGCTTCCTTTTAATCCCTTATCTCTTTACTGCATATCACCTCTTGTGTTTTACATGTATATCTCCTACGGAGATGCTCTTCTCCGGATTTTAAATGTTAGCTAAATGTTATTTTAAAGCATTATTTAAAGATTGGAAAAGAGTCAGACTTCGGAGCTTGAGGAGTCATGAGATGCTGCCTCCACGCCCTTTCTCTGCAACCCCAAAAAAATAAAATAAGGAAGACACCAGTCAGTGGCACAGTTCAGAGGCCTCAATGTGTTGGTAACACCCCTGGTTTGCCTCTGCTCTCAGCAGCACATGGTGATCCACTATTGGTGCCAAACTCCCCAGTTTGGGAGGGCAGGAGGAAGCAGGATTGAACAGGAAGAAGTTTCACCTATGGCTGTAGGCGTGGAGTGGCACAGAGAGGGGCGGCCTTTGCCTGGTGGCCCATTGAGGTCCTTCAAGGTTCGTGCCTTGCTTCAAGGACATGCCATGTGGCAGGTGTCTCCTAGTGATTGTAGATAGGGATAAAATTGTGCAAACTCTTCCCCTCTATGAAAGCGTGCTTCCACACTCATAACCTGCAAGAGGAAACCTAGGGCTGGGTTTGGCAAGAGGTTTATGTATTTTAGAGGTGCAGGTGGATGTCCCAGGGTGTTTCTAAAGACACCAAGGCAAAGTGAAGTGCTCTTGGAGGTCTGGCCGTTTTTATACACCAGCTAATCAAGTGTGTGTAAACAGCCAGTTTTTCCAGAAGACAGAGGGAGAAAGGCTGGCAATTCCATCTCTGCAACAGTCCAGCCTCACAGGAATCAGTTCTGGCTTTTCCTTGTGCTAGCACTGGCAGGTGCTAGGCAGGTCTATTCTTCAGTGGGTTGGGTTTTCCAGTAGATCATCTCAGATGATGATGAAACTGCTTGCCCTATTCTGGTCTGTTTGCTCCCTTGGGGCATAGACCCGGGGGTGGAAAGCACCTTGGTACTGTAAATGCATCCTAGAGTTCCCTATCTTGTAGCCTTCAGGCAGGACCATACATGGTCGAGTCATTGTCCCTAAAATTCCTGAAGGGCATACCTGCCTTCCTCAGACATTGCTTTGATTTGTGCATAACCACTGCTCAGGGAGCAGTTGTAATTCTTGCTCCGTATACTCCTCCTGTGCTGTCAGATATATGAAAACCTTTCCAGCTTTATTTAAAAATACAAAACCTGGCTAATTTTGGGGAGTTTTCTCATTGATTTCTCTGAAAGAATTATCACTGAGATTTTTGGTGTTGTTTTTGTTCTAGTTTCCATTCATCTTTCTGCATGCTTTCACCTTTCATAGCTGAATTGTGACTTTTTATTTTAAATGAACACATGAGATGATGCTTAATAAAAAGCCTTGGGATGAAGGTGGTGATCATTAAAGGGTGGTGATGTAGAGAGTTCACCCTCTGTTTATCCATGGAACTAATCAGGCTTCAGACATGGGTGTTGTGCCACTGTCCTGGAGAAGCTGCCTCTGAAACACAAGAGGTTAATTTGTTTTCCGCTGCTTGGTCTCTCTTCTGTGACTGCCAACAAAGGTAGCAATTACCAGCCTTTATCTCAGGGGATGTTCCCTGATCTGGGTAATTTGGAACTGGGAAACCGCACTGGCGGCTCAGCAAATTTCTTAGAGGCCAGAGAATATCCCTGGCCTGGTCAGTAGTACAGGAAAGTTGTTACCTAGACTAAACCTTAGGGCAAAAGGTTCCATACCCCTTACAGGTCTCTTGAAGCATTTGGTTGTTTGAAGGCTCGGCTCTACCCAGATGCAGTCAAGTATGTGGTACATGCCGTAAAGGGCGAGTCCGTTTGCACCTGTCTTTTTAGGGTTTTGGTGTTTTTTAAAGGCAGCTTCTGTGGCACAGTTTGTACTTCGCATAATGAGTATGTATGCAGTGATATTTGTTGTGTGAAAATAAAGAAGAAATCATAGCAACACATTTGTTCTTGTGGAAGCAGCCAAAATCAAAGGAGGTAGTTCAGGAATGACTTTCACAATTTGCAAATGCCTAAGGGGAGTTGTGATAGCTGTTTCTTTAGCCTAACGTTCAAGGGTAGTATAGAATTAAGTGTTTGAGCACTGAAACACGACAATCCGAGATTAAAAAAAAAAAAAAAAAAAAAGAAAAATAAAAAGAAAAATTATATACTGTAAAATAATTGACTACCTGAAATAATTTAACAAGGACTGTAGATGGATTTAACAGACTTGTAGTGGGTTTTTCATTGCTGGTACTTTTAAGTCAAGATAAAATGTTTTGTTCATGCAGACAGGAAATGTAGGGAAGTCTTATGACCACATTAGTTCAGACTAGAAGATCACAATGGTTGGGTTTGGCCTGATAATGTTTAAGTGCATTGTCCAGAACAATACAGTAGTTTCTATGCTCAAGTCACAACAGTCCAGGAAGAAAATAAAGTCCAATGAAACCAGCCATCTCTGTACCCTCCAACACTTCACTGTCAAGGAAGGCATTAGTAAAATGGGGGACAGCTTGATTTTCCAGCAAAGTAAGTGAACACATCTTTTTTGGCTTCAGCAGACTCTTGGTCACGAAACTTCACAAACTTATCTGCAGCCATTGAGCTGGTTGTGCTGCACAAGTTCCCAAAGGAGATCCTCATTTTTGCAATTTGCTGTGCAGAGGTGTTGAGCCCTCAGTGTGGGGAGCTGCTGAGAAAATGTCAGCTACTTCTGGAAAAGGAGTAGACAATATATGCAAATTGTTGGTATTTATTCAGTCATGTAGTGGGGGAGAATAAACATTATTCCTGACATTTCCATTTTTGATTAATGATGAATGGAGCTGGCAGATGTTCAGCTGGCTGCCAGATGGGGTCTACTCAGTCCAACAAACAGAATAGGAACAGTCTGAGTCTCGTAAAGCCAGCAATGACAAAAAAACCAGCTCTGACAAAATCTCTAGTTCATCCAAGTGATACGCCAATTTTGACCTCAAAACGACTAAGCTGTTTCAGGATGGAGGTAGTGCAACAAGTGAAACCGCTTATGGATGTGAAATGCGGTGTGGAAGGGATGGGAGCTGGTTAGTTTGCTGGAGTTTAGCGGGTTTTTTTCCTGCCGCAGGAGCCATGGGGAATCAGCCCACGGGGAGGAATCGTGGAGGCTTCTCCCGGCTCTCCACGAGCCTGGCCTGTGCCCAGCCGAGGGTCGGGGGGGATGCACAGGGCTGGACACGGACGCTGCTCTGAGCAGCTCAGCCCGCGCCTGTGCCCGTCAGCTGTGCCAGTTCCTTCAGCGCGCTGCGGGCCGAGCCATTCAAGTGTCCAGCAGTGAATTTAAACCCACGCACACTGGGTTCCTGGGGCAGCTGTGTCTGAGCGGGGCTCCGCACGCCGGCCCGGGCCGATAAGCCGCCCCCGGGAGCTCGGGGCGGGATGCCAGGGGGGCTGTGAGCGCTGCCGCTCTGACCCCGAGACGCAGCGAGAATAAATTCCCTTTGATAATGACTTCCCCAGGGGAGACAAAGAGCGGGAGGGAAGAGGAAATTTGACCGCGGTGTTCACGGTTACATTGGAGGTGCTGGGGGGGGAAGCCGTCCGCCTGCCTTTGAAGCCGAACCACCCGCCTCTCGGGGCTTTTCATGCCTACGGGGGTGGGGGAGGCAGTAAAAGCGGGAGCTGGCAGCCTCTTAGAAAATGCCCCGGTGCTCCTTCTCTGTGCGGAAGCTGGGCTCGGACGCCTCCTTCCCGCTTGGAATGTGCCAAGGGAGGCAGTGATGGACGGCTGCTCTCTGCGATCCTCGGCCTCGGATAGGGTTTATTATTCTTATTATATTTTTATTATTCATGTACAGAGACCTAGAACAAATGTTTTCCCGTCCCGAACCGAGTCCCTTCCCGTGCGGGTGCGCGGGGCGGCGGTGGCCGGGCCGGGTCAGGCCGGGGCGGCCGGAGCACGTCCAGGGTGGGGTGGGAAGGGAAATCTATTTCGGGTGTAAACACGAACAAAAGCACTGTCGCCAAACCGCGTGGCCGTCGCGTCCTGAGCGCAGAACGTATTGCTTCTGCAGGCGCTCGGTCNTCGGGCTGTGCGCGTCTGTGCAGAGCCCCGGGCTCGGCGTGGAGTCTGCAGCCGGCATCGCCTCTCCTGCGCCGGCTCCGCCAGCAGCCTGGCCGCTCTTTCGGTGCCGCACGGAGGGAATTTGCGGTGATCTGCATCCGCTCTCCACGGCGGCAGCGCCGCCGGAGGGGCAGGGCAGACGGGTGGGTGCCGGTGGCCGCCGGTGCCTTTGCGCACCCGGCTCCAGAGCGGGGGGACCCGGGGGACCGGGGGTGCTGCTGACCCACCTTAACGTCTCTGAAACTCGGCCAGGGTGGAAAACTTCTCACCTGTGCTTCAGGGATCTCTGCCTGCCTGCCTGCCGAGGAAGGCACCGTCCCGGCTCCTCCGAGGTGAGGGTGGTGGGGGGCTGTCACGGCGCACGGGGCTGGCCGCAGAATTTTTAAAAATNCTTAGAAAATGCCCCGGTGCTCCTTCTCTGTGCGGAAGCTGGGCTCGGACGCCTCCTTCCCGCTTGGAATGTGCCAAGGGAGGCAGTGATGGACGGCTGCTCTCTGCGATCCTCGGCCTCGGATAGGGTTTATTATTCTTATTATATTTTTATTATTCATGTACAGAGACTTAGAACAAATGTTTTCCCGTCCCGAACCGAGTCCCTTCCCGTGCGGGTGCGCGGGGCGGCGGTGGCCGGGCCGGGCCGGGTCAGGCCGGGGCGGCCGGAGCACGTCCAGGGTGGGGTGGGAAGGGAAATCTATTTCGGGTGTAAACACGAACAAAAGCACTGTCGCCAAACCGCGTGGCCGTCGCGTCCTGAGCGCAGAACGTATTGCTTCTGCAGGCGCTCGGTCCCCTGGGCGGGCAGGCGGGACGGCGACCCTCCCTGCCACGGGGGCGGCGGCAGGAGACGCTCCGCTCTTCCCACACTCCTTCCCCCGCCCTGGGCAGCGCTTCCAGGGAAGATCGCCGGTGGCNGGGTGGAAAACTTCTCACCTGTGCTTCAGGGATCTCTGCCTGCCTGCCTGCCGAGGAAGGCACCGTCCCGGCTCCTCCGAGGTGAGGGTGGTGGGGGGCTGTCACGGCGCACGGGGCTGGCCGCAGAATTTTAAAAAATTTTCCTATTTTTTTACAATTCCTGTCTTGTGACTTATTGAACACTTTCTTCAAGTGTTTTCTCTGGAAACTTGTCTCAAATGAGGGCTGTGAGCCCTAACAAAGAAGGGTGTTGTTCGACAGCCAACAGGTGATGGGGTGAAACCTGAGTACATGTGTACATTGGAGTAAAGTCTGGCTGCTGTTTAAAATAGAATTTTAAAAATCAATGGGAGACTGTAAAAGGCAAGATTTCCTTCTTTCTAAATCTGTACACCCTCTTAAGGGGGGG
>VWZN01019263.1:0-36555 GCA_013396955.1 Regulus satrapa | reverse complement strand
AGCATCCGTGAGAATACCTCTTTTTTGGCTGGAAGTTTGGGTCTTGTCTCACTGCAGCGAGTGCTTGAATTTCCATCAGAGATGTGCAGAGCCAAGGATAACACGGCCAAATCAGATCTGTTGGCATGGGGCGATGCTTTGTCACGGCGCTTCCTCCTTTCGCTCGGTGCAGGTAGCCTGCCTTTGTAGTATGGCCCGTCAGAAGAAAATACCCTGAGAAGGATCCGTCTGAGTTCTAGGTGGAAAAGTGATCTTTGTGCCGGGATGCTAGAGGGGGAAAGCAGTTAAGTCCTCTGTTGGTCCTAGTATACTGGCTAACAAAAAGGAAAGCAGTTTTTCTAGGGTCCTTCTAGAGGTCTTTTGAATGAACGAGCAGACTGGCTCTGTTCCTTCCCGTCTGCTCTGGTAGTTCATCACTCAAAAGGATCCAGCAGCTGTGTGTGCTGGTGCTGATGCAGATTCTCCTTATCAGTTTTGGATCCAGATTTCTCCCTCAGAGAGCTGCGGAGCTCACTGTAGATATCTTATTTGTACTGTAGCTAGGGAATGGGGCTTCCTCATCATGTGCATAATACATATTGGAAATAGGCTTTGAATTATTAGTAGTTACTCTATGGGGGTTTATTGTTGTTGTATTGTGCCCTTCCTCTTCTAATGTAGTTATCTGTGCCAGAGATTAAATAAGCAGGTGAATGGGCTGAGCATGCTAATCTTAAGTCGTTGAGCCTTCATTCTGAATGGATGCATGTGATATGCATCTTGTATCCCCTATAGCCTTGTTAACAAGCCTTCTAACAAAAAAGTTGTTAAAACAATTTGCCCTGCAGGACAGAGTAAAACAGCGGGGGGGTGGGCAAGGAGATGTTTGTCTAACTTTGCTTACAAATCATGACCTCTTCTATCTGGTCAGGGGGAACATAATCAGTGAGCTGGAAATCCTAGCACGGGGATAACCTTCATATGGGCTTCAGCAACAGCTTTCTTCTAAGTTTGATATCCCAGTATTTAGTGTACCCATAGCTTTGTAATTAGGAGTGTAGTTTGTCTTTGCCTCTAAGGAATTTGTCATATGACTGTTTTAATTCATCGGTGGAAAAAAACACAGTAATTGCTTTTCTTTTCAAATCAAATTTAGCTGTGTAACTCAATTATGTTATTCATAGTTGTCAACCTGCCAGTGAAAAACCTCCTTGTAGGCTATAAAGCTTTTTTTGAGAGGCAGTATTTGAACAGAGCTGAAACCTCAAAACGTTCCATAGACTTTAGGAAAGCAAGGCAAAGCAAAACAACACATCCTTGCTGTGTTTTTTAAGTGTCATGGCAGGAGTAGAAAGACCACCTTTCTAGTCATCCTTTGGAAAGCACTTATTTTTTCAGCTGTTGTTTATATTCATTTGAATCCTCCTTAGGATGTAATCATTTTAAACAGATCACTTTGAAGGATGAGTGAGGCTGGGGGGCAGGGAGGAAGAACCCTGTAGTTTTAAAATGCAAACCAAATTACACTTGAACGGGAGAGGAAGAAGAACTCCTAAACAAGCAATTGCTAAAATAGTTCTTCAGATAGCCTGCTGTTAAGACAAGCTGGATTAGAAACCTTTTTCTCAGCAACTCCACAGTATTTGTGATGTGGCTATATTTATATATGGTGTATTGTCAATCATTTTATAGGCAGCTTCACATTTGCCCTATGGGAGCATTTTTCTTTTAAAGCGAATTATGTCCTTTAAGATGTCCTAATCTCAGTTAATTGAGGTGTGTGGACCTTGCTTTGAACATTTCTAATGTTCAAAGTTGTGTTATTTGGGGAGGAGAACCCTGATTGTAAAGCTGCATTTTACATTTGGAGGTATTTTTATTTTATTCTCTATCAGCCAAACTTCAAACCGCCCTGCATGACCTGTGGGTCTGTGGTTTCCTCTTGTTGGAGCTGGTGCGTGTGCTTTCTGAAATGGATGTGTCAGAAGAGGCCCAGGCAGGACCAGTCTCTGCAGAAAAGCAGCCTTGTCTCTCTTAGCAGTGCCTTGTCTTCCTTAGGTAACACTCCTACACTTACGTAGCTTTGCTGTGCCTCTTTCTGACATTGCCCAGTGCTGCTTTGTCCATGGCCGGAGGAATACGCAGCCTTAGTGTTCAAAATACTCAGAAAAGTTAATAAGGCATCACGCATTCAGATTTTGGGTTGTTTCCTTGTCTTTCAAGGGAAGTTGGGGAAGTTAATCTTTGCTCTTGTAGAGAGAGGGTTTTGAACAATCAGTATGAAGCGACTGCTGTGCTACTTGATGTGCTGTGAGTGTTGGGTGTTAAGAGAGCAAGGCAGGAGTACACGCTGCTCAAGTGCCCAGGCACTGCCAGAGCTGAACCTGTCTCTTTGCCTAAATTATCTAAATTTCAAATCTGTGGGATGTGTTTGAGGTCATGCTGCCTAATGAAAGATTGTCAAAGATGTTTAACCTACAGACTCCTTTTATTCCAGGAATATTGGGCAGGAGTCACTTCTTTAAAAGGGACCATTTGACCAATACAAGTTCTTGCAATGCACTAAGAATTGGAAATACCAGCTTAGGTGTCAGTGAGTGGCACATCATTGCAAACTAGGCATCTGCCCCTTTCTAAAAGGAAATGGTAAAATTGTTCATCTGCTGCTAAGGTCATCTTGGCAGGAATTCAGCTTCTCAACAATGTTCCTACTGACTTTGTATTTAAGAATTACTTGGATATAGATGATGAGACAAGCTGCCAAACTGAGCACCCCTATCCATCAGCAACAGGGAACACTGTTGCCTGTTTTTCCTGGAGTGATTTCCTAACTGCATCACATTATTCTTCTGTCCCTCCTTCCTCACACCCCAGTTTTATGCAAGCAATAACAAAACCATGCATGACTTTACTTCCACCACTAAGTGGGAAGGGGAAACAGTTCTGAATTCCTTATCATTTGTCTCTGAGAGCAACTAATTCAAGGGATACAGTATGTACCAGGAAGCCTGTCTTTCTATTTTACATATATAGGATTGAGCTTTTAGGATGGAATTTGATTATACTTACCTTCCTTGAGATAGGAAGTAATGTAATATGGTGATGTTAAGCTCAGAAGCTGTTGTGCTAACCTTTAGTTGTTCAACTTGAGTAAGATTTCAGACGTGTGAAAGAGAGCTGACAGCTCACCAGCTTTCCAGAAATAGCCTTTTCTCAGAGGGCAAGTTGGCAGATTTGCTTGCCCCATCAAATATTAAATTTATATTCTATTACAGTGCAGCTATGAAGTGTGCTGGCATCTTAGCAGCACACCAAAAACAGTGTGTAGGTTTTTGAAGTAAAGTTAACTTAATTTTTTGGAGGGCTAGCCCAAAAAGTGGAAGAGTTAAGAAATCCCATCTCTTTTTATGGGCTGTGGGAATGTATAGACATACTGAAAATAGGGCTAGATAAGACTATATACTGGATAGTATAATTTCTCTGAGTTTGTAGCTTTTGGATGCATATGGGCAGTTTTTATATAGCAGGTTGGGGGTTATGTGCTGAATTATCAGAACCTGGCACTAACCAATGCCTCACACTTGAAGGAGAAACTCCTGTTGAGCAACCAGCAGAATATTTGGGTAAGCAGTCTTAAATCTTCCACCTGTGATCTAGGAGCAACTTATTTTCTCTAAAACAGTGGTGATGAGACTGGAAATGTAATGTAAGACCCACCAGAAGTTTTTGGATTGCTCTTCTCATTAGACCCACCAGCAAGGTTTATGTCACGGAGATTAAAATTTTCTACAGCTCAGATAGCACTGAGAAAATTTGTAGCACTGACAAAATTGGATCTGTGTTCAGATAAAGAGGTGAAATAATGTCCTAAAACAGGGAAGGCACAACTCATGCGTAATGTGGTACTGTAAGAGCAAGCTTGTCCCTATCCCAAGTGGTCAGGATATCTGTTGTGCTAAGACAAATCCTCTGATTTTGGTTATCTGTATTTCATTGAAATGCCTCATCTGAATTTCCCAAGAACTTCTGCTAGAATTAATACAAGATATATATCTTCTTAAGCTTTTTACTGCAGACTGCTATGGATCTTGGTGAGAGCCTTCTTTGCCAGTTGTGACTCAAAACAATCCCACTGATATTAAGCTTTGCAGGCTTCATGAATCAATAAAATCATCTCCCTGTTGGGTTTTAAATTGACAAAACAATCATGATGTATTTTATAGAGACTAATCTGGCATAATTGGATTTCAGATATTTAACAAGACCAACGCCCTTCCGCTCCCATATAGCTCAACCAAAGTTCTCAGAGGAATCCAGCAGTTGCTTGCTGCTCTCTGCCTGCCTTGTGAACAACAGGGTGCTACTTGCACAACCGTCTCGCCCCAATAATTTCTTTAGTTTTTGACAAGTAGTTGTCATGTCTTTTGTTTTGCTGGGTTAGTGGTAGTAATGACTTCAGGAAGAGCTTGTGTCATTCCTGTTGTTTGTATCTGCTCAATGAGTCTTTCCTAGATTGACCAAAATGTGTGTGTGTGTGTATATATATATCCTGTGATGGAAAACAAACAGAAATGTAAAAGGTTACGAGTGTTAATACTGAAATACATTGTGGTTGCCAAAAGTGGTAATCTGTGCTTAGGTTTCTGGGTGGTTTTTTTCTTCAATAGTTTTATTTTTATAACTTTTTTGAGCACTTCTGAATTGCTTGTAGCAAGTTGCAATGAAGCTTCACTAATTTATTTTTCTGGGCGACACAAGGAATACTAAACTGTTGTATGATCATTAACACTGATAATTAGCTGTTCATGTTCAAATCTATTAAAGCTCTATTAATCTTTTTCTCCAGATCACTGCTTGATGAGCTGCAGCTGAAATATTTAACACTTCACACTTATGCCATTGGAGATGGAGCCCAAAGCCAACAACCTCGTTTTTGGGTGTCAGCGAAGCTCAACCTCTGATGATGACTCTGGCTGTGCCTTGGAGGAATATGCCTGGGTCCCCCCAGGCCTCAGACCAGAGCAGGTACCAACCATGTTTCTGCATTTTAAAAATAAGCCTCGTAAGGACTGTTTGAGGGGGTGATATTCTGCCTCTATAAGTCTCAATAAATTCTTATAATGCATAAAAATTTAATTAATGTAGGATTTTTCACTTCTCCTTTGTTTCCTGTCCAATGAGGCTGTGTGTAGGGAGCTTAAAGTTCTCAGCCCTGAGGAGTTTTATGTTCCAAAAAAGTTCCCAGTCAAGGTTTTTCAAGAAGTATATGCTGCAGAGGTATGTATTGCCAAATAAAAGCAGCATAGAAATTTGCTTTCTTTTTGAAATAAGTTAGTTGGTTAAATTAAAGCTCATGGCATACCTCATGACATTGTGCTCCTTGGCCAAGTATTTCACTGCACTTGTTTGACTGTTTAAATAATTAGGCATTTGACATCTAGAATATGGATGGTACAGCAGCGCATATAAATGAAAGTGTTCAGTCACTCTGACAGGTAATAATGTATTTTACGCTTGTTTAAATAGTTGTATGGCTGCCATTTGTTCATGCCAAGATTTCTCTTGCATGGTGTCTGGAGCCGACACTTGTGGTTTGGTTGAGTTGCCCTTCCCCTTTTTTCAGTCCCCTTTTTTTTGTTTAACATCACATGGCAATGGGAATAAAAGTGAATTTTTTGATGACCAAGTTGCTATGGGAGACCAGAATGAACTGCTTATGGTATTCATTCATGGTATTGATGATATTGCAACTGTGCTGAAGCTGTGCACTCAGTAATAGTCAGGACTCAAGACTTCAGTGTCAAATGGCCAGGATGGCTCTGCAACATCTGCTAAAGGAGGCAGAGCAATCCTGCCAAGCTTATAAAGTCCATAGTTTAAAAAAGTGCAGAAGATGTCTCTTTTTTGCAATGCAGAGATTTTCTTAATCATGAGTAAAGTAACAAGTCAGCAGGAATGGCAAATAACAGGCTATTTTTAGGGCAACTCTTTTTATCACTTAGCATCTGTAAGAATCCTGATGAATCAGACCTTGAGGCAAACAGTGAGCTAACATTCTGCCAGAACAATTAAATGCCCTAAAATATCCTCATAATCCCAGCTAGCCCAAACTTACTAAAGACAGGAGGGTTTTTCCCCCAGAAGGATTACTTGAGAACAGTGCAATAAACTTGAGAAAAGGGCATGAACTATTTTTAAAGCTTCACTTCTTGCTGTATGTTATCTATTTCTGGAGCATCCTGAAATATAGTCAGTAACAAGTGGGCTTACAGTAGACTTCAGTTGTTTAAATGTTTGTTAAATGAAGACCAAGCCATGTTTTGTACAACCTGCCTCTCATAATTTTGATTGCTTCCTGACTTAAGTGACTGATTAATGCCTTTTTTTCATCTGTCTAGCACAGTAATAAGCTGATGACCTGAGCATTATTTAAATCTGTATGGCAAGTAATATTTTTGCCAATAGTCAGCCCTTACAGCCCCAGGCCTCGTGACAAGCTGGAAACTGCATAGGAAAAACAATAAATCTGTAGCTGTTCCACAAAAATATTTTTTGCCATTGGGCTTTGTCATAGTGTTCATTACAGCTTTCCTGTCATAATAGTCTTCTGAAAAAAAAAGAAAAAAAAAAGGAAAAAAAGGGTGAAGACAAAAACATTCATCTCGGGAAAAATTCCTGGTTAATTTGCATCTGATTGAAATGTGGCTGGATCCAGCCTCCTCCCAAGGGAAGGATGTTTCCACCTTCTTACCAGAGCCCACATGGAAGCAATGAAAGCTGATGCTTTGGGTGAACCTGATCAGCAGGAGACTACAAAACAGCTTTTGTCTCAACAATGTGTAAAATGCAGAGAGCAAATTAAATTTGTTTATATAGTGGTTGTTTTCTGGAAAGCTTCATGCCTTGTGTGGTAAATTGCAGGGGGAAACTTAGAATTTCCATGGAGTTGTTGACCAGCCCTGAAGGGGGTGGGAATAATGAGAACATTAAATGTGCATAATTTATGATACCCCCCTAATTGTCACCGCAAATTGCATTCCAGAAAAGCAATTCAGCAGCTGGGTGCTAGTTTTATCAGAGAATTCAGGTTTGCTGAGCTGGTTCATCTGGGTCTTGTATTTTCAGCACAAACCCTGTCACAGTCTAAGGTAGCGTGACCTCTTCTCCCTTCGTAAATGAGACCTGAGATAAAACAGCAGCCGAAGGACACTGGCAGTGCTTGGGGCCTGTGTGTCCCTGGGTCTGAACTCTGCTTTTCTCCTGGTCAGGTCCAGCTGTATTTTGCCTGTTTGCCAGAGGAGAAGGTCCCTTACGTTAACAGTCCTGGAGAGAAACACCGGATTAAACAACTTCTCTATCAGCTGCCACCCCACGATAACGAGGTAAATACAGAATTTAGGATGAACTGTCAGGGCTTGCGTCCCTCTGGCAGCTTTTCCATGGAGAATTACCTGCCTGTGTATTTATTACAAGCCTAAACCATGGCCTGCAGTGGCATCTGAGCTATAAAGCAGCACGGTGTGTACACTGAGTCCATTGTTCAGCTGTCCACTTGGCTTGTGTGCAGATAAGAGCTGTCTGGAAGGACACTGCCTTTGCTTGTTAGGGAGGCTGGTGTCACTGCAATAAACTTAACACAAGTTGGTTTTATAGTGTTTGCAGCCACCCACCAATTACCAGGAACCTACAAATTCCTGGAATTGCATTGTGGCGCACAAAAAGGATGCTTTGTGGTAGTAAAAGGTTTGCATCTCAGTTATGCAGTGTAATTTGGAGTGGAAGTGGAAATAACAAACAAGCTCTTTGTAAGGAAAGGGGCGGGGGTGTCAGTACTTAAGGTCTTGTGCATACTGCAACACTTAGTCGTGGGCACTTAACCATAAATCTAAAGGACAATGTTATGGCTGATTTAGGTTTATTCCCTTATTTTAGGTTAGCAGCAGATTTTGGGTTAGCTTCTAAAAATCTTTTTCTTGCCTAAATAACTCCTCGGTTTAGTGTGGTGTGTTTTTTCCTGTAATGGAGGAAAAAAAAAAATCTCTCCATATTATTTTTGTGTTGTGCCATATTACCTAAATATTAAGATGCTAGAGAAGGCAAGCAGGAAAAGTTTATAGATGATTGGCAGCATGCCTGATGAATTTCTTGCGTATATGCACTTACTTACTCCTCTGTTACATTAAAAGCTCAGTCTCCAATAAAAGTTCTCCTGTGTTTTCACTGGAAGGTGAGATACTGCCAGTCGTTAAGTGAAGAGGAAAAGAAGGAGCTGCAGATGTTCAGTTCTCAGCGCAAAAAGGAGGCGCTGGGCCGAGGCACAATTAAACTACTCTCCAGAGCAGTGATGCACGCCGTTTGTGAGCAGGTAACCCACTGGTGCCATAAGGCAGCTACAGGGCTGAACAAGGCAAAATTGCAGTATCTCAGTATTAAAATTTAAACTTCCCTCTGTCGGTGTCTGAAAACAACAACAACAAAAAGATTCTCTTTGAAACTGCGTGGAAGAAGACAGAAGGTAGTGCTTGCTTAAGCAAAATGTAACCTTTGATACTACTGGGAATGAACTGAGTCGTTGATATACTTCCCAGTTTAAACAAAAAACCCCTAATGCTGACTCATACTAAAGTAATGACAAATAAAAAGCAGACATACACGTTAAAATGTTATTTTGTATAAAATAAACTTATATTCACAGAAGGTTCATTGAGATGCAGTTATTCTAGACCAAACCTGGTAATATTGTTTCCTCTTGTCAGAATTTTGGAATAAAATCTCATAATTGGTTTGTTTTTTTAACTTAGCTTAGATGCAAGAAGCTAGAAGTTTTGGATGGGAATTGTGTTCACTTTCTGGGTTTGTTCCTAGTGTGGTACAAAAGTAAATGGCGGTGAAGTTGCAGTTTTTGCCTCAAGAGCTGGGCCTGGTGTGTGCTGGCATCCCTCCTGTTTTGTGTGCTTCACATGCAACGAGCTTCTTGTTGACCTTATCTACTTCTACCAAGATGGAAAAATCCACTGTGGCAGACACCACGCTGAACTTCTCAAACCTCGATGTTCAGCCTGCGATGAGGTAAATAATCCACATTTTACAACCAATCTACACTCCTGTTGTTCAGTTGACAAACTGCATCACTTTGGAAATTCCGAACTCCAGATGCAGTCACTTAAGAAGTCAGGACTCTGCTGCATGGATGTGTTTAAAACCTGAGGGATATTTAATTTCTTGTCAAACTGGAAATATTACAAGCAATAAGATGGTATTTAGAAAGCAAACACCTGTTGGTGTTTAGAATTAAACATCCTCAAATACAAAATATTATCCTTAGAGAAGCTTCTATAATTGTTGAGTTCTTAGGGTTTGGGGGGGCTTTTTTTTGCTTTAGAATGTACTGGTTTTCTTTCTCTTTGTTTTTTGTTGTGGGAGATAGAAACAACAATCTTTATATTCAAAAGGGAGCAAAATAAAAATAAATGTTGTTTGTGAACTGCAGAGTTAGGATACTTTCTATGCTCTAACTCTGAAGGTGAGGTTTTGGCCACTTAACTGAAAGTATTCTTTTTTATCTCTGAAAAGATAATTTTTGCTGATGAGTGTACAGAAGCCGAAGGTCGCCACTGGCACATGAAACACTTCTGTTGTCTCGAGTGTGAAACAATCCTGGGTGGACAGAGGTACATCATGAAGGATGGGCGGCCATTCTGCTGTAACTGTTTTGAATCTCTCTATGCAGAATACTGTGAGACCTGTGGGGAACACATTGGTAAGTGTGTCATTTTTAAGCCATTAAGCTTTAAAATTAAGGGAAAGCCAAGTTATGAAATGATTTCACCTTCCAGCAATATGAATTCTGCAAGTAATTTTTTAGAGAGACCCAGAGCATTGCTTTTTCTCTCCTTCCAGGTGTTGACCATGCCCAGATGACATATGATGGACAGCACTGGCATGCTACAGAAACTTGCTTTTCTTGTGCTCAGTGCAAGACCTCTTTGCTTGGCTGCCCTTTCCTTCCAAAGCAAGGGCAGATTTACTGCTCAAAAACCTGCAGCCTGGGAGAGGATGTTCATGCCTCCGACTCCTCTGATTCTGCGTTTCAGTCTGCTCGATCCAGAGATTCCAGGAGGAGTGTCCGCATGGGAAAAAGCAGCCGGTCAGCTGACCAGTGCCGCCAGTCCCTCCTCCTGTCGCCGGCCCTCAATTACAAATTTCCTGGCCTTTCAGACAATGCTGATGATACTCTTTCTCGTAAGCTGGATGATTTAAGCCTTTCAAGGGAAGAGGCAGGCTTTGTTAATGAAGACTTCTGGAAAGGAAGAGTAGAGCAAGAAATGCCCGAAGACCCTGAAGAATGGGCTGAACACGAAGACTACATGACTCAACTTCTTCTGAAGTTTGGTGATAAAAGCCTCTTCCAGCAACCCACCGAAGCAGACATTAGATCAAGTGAACACTGGATTTCTGATAGCATGGTCAAGAGCAAGTTGGACTTGAAAAAAAATAACCCTAGCCTAGCAAGTAAGAAGTATCAATCAGACATGTACTGGGCCCAGTCACAAGATGGTTTGGGAGACTCTGCATATGGCAGCCACCCAGGCCCTGCCAGCAGCAGGAAGATCCAGGAGCTAGACATGGAACACGGGGCCTCAGGATACAAACACGACCAAACACCATGGTATGGAGGTTCACTCGAATGTTTGTCTGACCTGAAACAGCAAGAACAAAGTGTTCGAGACTCAATGGATTCCTTGGCTTTGTCTAACATAACAGGTAAATAAATGAGTGCTTTGATAGAGAAGTCAACGAAAGCATTTGTGTTGGAGTAGTTGGAAGGAACATTTTTCATTTTGGTCATTTCTAAAAAGCTTCAGTGTTGAGAGATGCATGTAAAGTAGGCAGCAGCTTTTGTCCAGCACACAATCTCTTACAGGATATGCTTCTGCTACTTAAATCTTATTAGAGTCTTTTCCTTTCCTTTTGAATTTCTTTTCTTTTGCTTTAAGCAAAAAAATACCCATTGATGTTAAATAACCTAAGAAGAGTCTTCAACTACATATTTATTATGTACAAACCACTGCTTTAAGCAACTATTTTTCCATACCTTATGTATAAGATGTTGCAATATATATTAGGATGATATTAAAGATAATCTGCAAAGCACTTTAGATAACTTCCTGATTTGCTTGTCAAAATATGTAGGAAATTTGAAAGGATGGTAAACTTCTTAGCCTTAGGCAATTAGGTTTATGAGATTATTTTTCCCCATTGACTAAAGGGAAACTGATAATCCACTTTTGTGAACCTCCTTGTCAAACGTGATTGAAGTTACCCAAAGGGATAAGTGTGCATTAACCTTCCTTTCCTATTTCTGTACAAAAAGCCCAAGCCTGGCAGTTAAGACCCATTTGAAAAGTTGTCCAATCATTGTCTCCTTTCCTTGCCTTTCCTCCCATAACCCACATTACTGCAGTTACTTGTCTAGCTGAGGCCCAGCCACAGGCTGGCTGCATTTGCCAAGCAGCAGCGAAGGAACTGAGAAGGGGAGCTTGCTTTAGGGGGCACAGGAGGAGGCGGCACTGGGACCAGCACAGGGCACGTGACTCTCTCGTCATGGGAATGAAGGGTCAGTGGATGCAAAGGTGGAGGACAGCTTCCTTTTGATGATTTTTTTGAGACTAAGGATCCTTCTTTGCAAGGCAGTAAGCTTGACTTCCCTTTTGCAACAGTTAGAACCTGAATTTGGCAATAGTAGAAATGTGAAGTATTTTAATTGCCTTAAGAATGGCAAGCACAGACTGCAGAACAATTTTAAGTAATCCTTTTTTCTTAAATGCATACCTGTATGTATGTTTCAAAATTTTCAACCCACTGAATTTCTGCTCTTGATGTCCTCATGATAGCTAATTCATTGGTCATCAGAGCTAATACTTAAATATTTAAGTCAAAACAAATCTTATTCTACTATGAAAGGAGCTTTTTTTGGTAATAGCTAAAAAAAAACCACTTGCTGACAAGAAATGTTTCATATTTTGTCATAATACTTGTCTGTTTGGTACTCCGCTCATTTTCTTTTTCCTCTTTTCTCCATTCCCACCATAGGGGCTTCAATGGATGGAGAAGGCAAGCCACGGCCATCTCTCTACTCTTTGCAAACTTTCCAAGAACTGGAGGTGGAGGACTGCGAGAAGATGAGCAACATGGGAACTCTCAATTCTTCAATGCTCCATCGGAGCACTGAGTCCTTGAAGAGCCTGAGCTCAGAGTTGTGTCAGGAAAAAGTGTTGCCAGAGGAAAAGCCAGTGCATGTGCCTGTACTGAGACGATCTAAATCCCAGTCTAGACCACAACAAGTGAAGTTTTCAGATGATGTTATTGATAATGGAAGTTATGAGAATCTTGAAATACGTCAGCCTCCAATGAGTGAAAGGACTCGTAGGCGTGTGTACCATTTTGAAGAGCGCGGAAATCGGCCTTCTCACCATCGCAGGAGAAGCAGGAAGTCTCGTTCAGATAATGCACTTAATCTGGCCACAGAAAGAAAATATTCTCCAAGAGAGAGATTTCGTTACTACTCCCCTCAGGATCATGAAAAATTTATTCAGAATAGAAGCTCACGTGAGCTTCGGGCCTATATTCAAAATGCGGATCTGTATGGACAATATGCCCACACCAGGTCTGACTATGCACTGCGGAATCAGGTGGTTGATAAGTTTTTTGGATTGTATGGTGAGGAAGATGACTCCTGGTGTTCAACTTCATCCTCATCATCTGATTCTGAAGAGGAAGGATATTTTCTAGGACAGCCAATTCCACAGCCACGGTCATTGAGATACCCGTACTATACAGATGATCTTTCTGGTCCAACTACTGCGTTATCTAGTTCTCCGTTCGGACAAAGGACAACCAAATCAAAGAAGAAGAGGGGACACAAAGGGAAAAATTGTATTATATCTTAATTAATTACTAGTATTTCTTAATTGGGAGGACCAGTCAATTCTGTAGCTACAGTCTGAACCACATCTTTTTATATTAATAATTGTACTTAGGCAAGTTGCTAAAGTTCATAATGCTTTGCCACTGTAAATTATAACCGTGCCAGAGTTTACATTGTAAAAGTAAGATAAAGAAACGTCACCACGCCAATTGATCTGCTCAGATACTGCTAGGTTTACATACTGTGTTTCAGCTGTCAAAATACTGCTACTGCAGTTCTTAATACAGACTTATTGTAGACATTTTATTTTATGCTCACTATTCACCTATGTTAAATTATCTGAGAGAGAGGATGTGACAAAGATGAATAGATAAAAATGTCAGTCCTGTGCTGTAGCTATAGACACACAGGGTGATCTTTGACTTCTTCCTCTTGCTGCCAAGAAAAAGAAGGCTCTGTACTGTGCCCTTTCTTCATTAGTAAAACTCACTGTTCCTCATTCAAATTTCCATATAAAAACTGGATTCTTTTTATTTGGGAAAATGCTCCTTTAAAAAGCAAAAATCATAATGTGGGAGCTGAAATGCTTGCAGCCCTGATGTATCCTAAAGCAGCAGTGAATGTTTTGTACATTTAACTTTCACGGTTTTTCCTCTGCAATTTTTTGAGAAAGTGTGAGGTGGTTGGTTTTAGTTTGGGGTTTTTTTCATGCCTGTTTAAAGGAAGATATTAATTCAGCTTCTGGAATTGGACTGAGCTGCCAATGAGTGGTGATGTTTTTTCTGCCATGCCCCCCACCCCTCAGCAGTGAGAGAGGTACAACTCCTGGAGTCCTTTGCTCAGGCATGTAACCCCATTTAAGTCAATGGATGTACTTATGTAACAAATATTTTCATATGGACTTAAAGGATTAGGCTCCAGAATTGTGTCTTTTCACATGCATTATCCAGGTTTTAAAATGTATTAGCTGCAATTCTAAGTAAAAAAAAAAAAAAAAAAAGAAAGATATTTATAATGTAGTATTTCATAGGCTTAAGTGTATTCATAATTTAACAGTGCAAATACTAATGTACATATTGTACAGTTAAAATTTTAAAATCTGAATATTTTTATATCCCTGAATTTGAAGAAGTTTGTTACAATATCAAACTAGATTTGTTAGGGGTTTAACAGCAGTGTTATGGATGAAAAATATTGCTTGTATTTTAGTCGGGGGGGTTAAGTTGAAAAATGTTCTGTGCAAAACAGCTTAATTTTGTCTACTAGGTATTAAAAGCTCTATATGCATGGTGGGGCTGTGTAAATACTCTCTATGGCCCTCTTAATCTTGCAAGTATTATTTATGGGTCAAGCAAAATGTAAACTATATAAATGTAAAAACCACACAAGCTTGGAATATATCATTACAACCAGTATGCAACTCCTGTGGATGTGGATTTCTTTTTTCTTTTTATTACTGTTCTCCCTCCTTTCCCAAAAATAATTTCTGAAGTTTGCTTAGCTAAAGGAAGAGATAATGAGTGGTTCTAGAAGGCAAGCTGGCAAAAATTATAAAGTAGGAGGTAATCACAGTAGTTGCCTTGAAGTCAGATACGGAGCAGGAGCTGTTTTAAGTTATAATAAACTTCTTCCACTGTTTTAAACAAAGGGCAGGAATTTCTTAACAGTGACATCCACTAATGAAGACAGTAAATGCTAATAAATGCATTGGCTTTCTGGCCACCTGAAGAAAGGAAACTAATGAAATAATAGATGCTTCTTTCCAAGAAAGCCTGTCACATGGAACTAAGCTTGTCCTTCTTGAGGATAGAGAAGTATGGAAACAAAAGCAGCTAGAAGTAAGCGAGGGAATGAACACGAGCACCGGTTTACACCAAAGAAAACTCGGCTATTGCTAAAGGTAATCAGACTAGCAGCTGCTTGCTTGTGTTTTCCAGAGTAAAATGAGCAGCAGAGCCTTCCCTCCCAGAGGTGGTACTCACCAGCGAGTCGCTTTCGCGCGGGTCTTGTGGAGGCGAAAGCCGATCGAAGCCATGCCCGGTGGGCGCCGCGCGCGGTGCTTCCGTCTGGCTGCTGCGGGGCTCGAGCAGCGCTCCGAGCAGCCGCGTGCCTGCTGGCCTCAAGCGTGGCACAGTCATGGCACTGGCAGGACCTAGGGGGCTGGAGATGCTGCCTTCTTCACAGGACCTTCCATTCTCACCTGCATTTCCAAAAATGGGAAACCAGGATCCCGAGAAACAAAATGCTGTGTCCTGTGTTGGACCAAGTAACTGTCTCACGGAGAAATGTTTCCACAAGTAGTTCTTCTGATGCCGCACCATCTCCTGAGGTGCAGCAGATGTGCTCTCCCACGCTGTAGTACCTTATGGAATATTCCAGTTCTCCTAGATTTTTAACTGCTTCTTAATACTTTATTTTTTAAAAAAAGTTTAAAGATGGCCATAGAAGTTTTTTTTTTTTTTTTGCTTGACATAAACAGTATCTTACTATCTTTGACACCTTCTTTCCTAATTCTAATTATTTTCTATTTGTAATTGATCCTTTACCTTGAAGAGAGTGGTGTGGGATGTAGTGACCAGCACAAGACTCAGATATAGCCACAAAAGCTCTGACGTGTGGTTTGTGTTATTGGAAGTAGTACCGATACTCCTATAGTGGAGTATATACTCTGGGGAGGCACCTAAGCATGAAACAGCTGCTTCCTCACTACCCCCTAGTGGGATGGGGGAGAGAAAAGTTACAAAAGTTACTCACGGGCTGAGTTAAAGACCATTTGTTAGATAGAAACAAGCAAAAAACCCCAAACAGAAAACCCTCAAATGATACCAAAGAAGACACTAGCTCAGCACTAGCCAACAACTACCCCTGTCCTTGAACAGCTGCAGCCCTGGGGAAACTCCTTTCCCCCATCCCTAGTTTTATATGCTGTGCATGATGTCCTATCACCTATGGGCAGCGGGGCTCAGCTGTCCTGGCTGTGTTCCCTCCCACCATCTTGTGCACTGCCTGCCCCCTCACTGGTGGGGTGGGATGAGAGGCAGAAAAGGCCTTGACTCTGGGCAAACATTCCAGTGTTATCACCATGTTTCCAGGAAAAACCTCAAGCACAGCACCACGGCACCAGCCCCTATGAAGAACATTTAACTGTCCCAGCCACACCCAGTGCAACCTTCATGACAGTGAAAAATACTGAGGCAAAACTTTATCCCCATCAAAACTGAAAAGCTTGCAGACAAGAGGGTGATAAGGATTTGGTCCTTCTCTGACACCTGGCATGACCTCCTTTCATATCAATAGTGGCTTTGTTGCTGACTTTCACCTCTGCTGCTTAAATTGTCATTCAAAGCTGCCAACTCACCCAAGTGAGGTTACAGAGGTAACCGCTCCAGTCTCGGCAGACAGCACTGAATTTCCATATTCTTTCAAATTTCCACCTTCTTTTTAATTTTTTAAGGGTATCTGCAACATTAACAAGTGCTAGGAGTAATTTTTGTATTAGGAGCTCTGAAGGTGACAAATTAAATTCCTCCATCACAGCATGTTTCCTTCCCCCAGCGCTCTTCCTGCAGCTTTCCAGAGCCCTCTTGAGGCTGACCGCTAGACCAGGGACAATTTTTTTACACGACTTGAAACTAATCCAAAATAGATACCTGTAAAGCAAGCAAGACTAAAACCCATGTTTCTTCTTTAAGTTAAGGGACTGCCACAGTATATTTTACTTACATCAATTAAAAGCATACATCACAAAAGGTTAAATGCAAACATTCAACACAATGCCAAGTATTAGATGGATAATCAGTTACTTACCCCTTAGAAATGTGAATTAAACCTTTCATAGAAACAGCACTTAAAAAACCTCAGAAGTCTCCCTAGTTCACAAGTAAAGTTTGATCAATTAAAAATAAAAAAAAAAGATTAAGCAAATAATTAGGCATAGTGAATGGGGTTACCTCAGGCTGGAAGCTGGTCATCAGTGGGACTCCATCCATTTCAGGGCCAGTGCTCTTTAATGGAGATAGACAAGTCAGATGTACACTGAGTGAGTTTGCTGATGATAAGAAATTGAGAGGAGCAGTGAACTCCCTCAGGAGTAGGAGAATGCAGAGACATCTGAACAGACTTAGGAGCTGGGGGCAACAACCAGTTGCATAAAGTTTAACAAGGGGTAGTGCCAAACTCTCCACCTGGGACAGGGCAGTCCTGATTATCCATAAAAACCTGGGGAATGGGGAGCTGGATACCAGTCCCGCAGAAAGAGATCTGGGGGTCCCAAATCAGCAGCGCACTGGCAGCCAGGAGGGCCACCTGTGTTCTGAGGTGCATCAGGCTGGGCAAGAGAGGGGATGGCTCTGCTCTGCACTGGGGCAACCTCGAGTGCTGGGGGAAGTTTTGGGTGCTGCAATATAAGGATATAAATCTATTCGTGTGCCCAGAGCAGGGTGATGAAGGTGGTGAAAGGAGAAGCCTGGATGAGACTGAGGGGTGACCTCACCGCATTGTCAGGTTCCTCAAGGTGGGCAGCAGAGGGACAGGCAATGAATTCTCTCTGGTGACCGGTGACAGGACTCAAGGAAATGGAAAGAAGCCGCATCAGCAGAAGTTCAGATTGGACATGAGAGGGTGGTTAGTCACTAGAACAGGCTCCTGAGGGAACTGGTATAGTCCCAAGACTGCCAGCGTTCAAGTAGCATCCCGAAAATGCTCCTAGTGGTTCAGTGAGGAACAGGGAGTTGGGCTCAAACAACACTACAGGTCCTTTCCACCTTGAGATATTCTGTGATTCTGACTGTAAACTTAAGTCTTACTTTATAGAAAAGCACTTGAAAACTTGGATACTTTTATAATACTAAACTTAAGCTTCTAACAAAGGAAACTCCTAACAAACTGTACGGTAACAATGGAGATTTTTAATAAAAAATATATTACACACAATTTTATTCTTTTTTCCATTAGCATTTCTAAGTCAAAGTAGAAGCTCAGATGTAACATCCTGAAGGCTTTCAGTCCTATAGGCAAGTAGTGAAGTGCTGTAGCTATGCTTCTGCATCAGAGAAGACTTTGACTGATCTCAGTAAACCAGGTTGTTGCCACAAAGGGCAGGTCAGGTCACACTACTGTGTCACAACAACTTGCCTCTCTTCCCCTGTCTTCCTCCCCAAATCAGTATCCTGTAGGATCCATGAGCTGATTCCCACTCACTGTGCAGCCCACACAATCCCAGGTGCTAACCAGGAATCTCTTTGGAGGAATGTGAACTCTTAGAAAATGAGAAAAGCCAAGCGCAGAACCTCCCCTTACTGACATTGGAACTAACCAGGCACCTCGGGAATGAGATGCAATACATATTTTAATATATCGTACCAAGATTTGCATGTGTAAGATGCTGTGATACATACAGTAACTTGTACATGCAAAATCATTGCATTCATTTGTGTTTCTGAACACCATTCTGATGAAATTCGGAAATAGTGAGTTTGGTTATTAGTCCTTTTACAGAGTTTCACAAGTTCTAAATAAAAATGTATACAAAACAATCATGCTTATACTTACCTCTTTGTGATTATGACTCAAATTATCCCTTTCCTAAAATGTTCATAAAAAAACCAGTACCTTAATTAATGCATTTGTCAGGATTCCACCGAGTCCTAAATATTTTTCACTGAGAACCTCTTGGCTTTCCCCAACCACAGTTCCCAAACTGCAAGTTGTTCTATCAGGTCAAAAGTGGTGCCAGACACTAACCAGAATCACCTGGGTTTGAAATGATAGTGAGGACTTAGGGATAAACTTTGTATTGCACCTCATCCAAAGCAACCTGGGTTTACTGGAGAGATGGTCCTGTTCACTTTCCTTTGGCCATCCTCAACACCCCAATTCCAACTCCTTCTTGAAGCTGCTAATAAAGATTACACAAAACCTCCTCATTGTTAAAACCGATGGATGAAAAGGCTTGATAAGTTTGAAATGGGGAGAGCGACACAGTAGGAAAAGTAACCTGTCCCTGCTCATTGGCTGCCCACAGCTACATTCTGTACAGTGTAGTCAAAAACAGAGAAAACAGTAACAAAAAATTGAATCCATCCTACATAATACTGCTTACTAGTAATGAATCATTACATGGAAAACATCAAAATTTAAAAGGCATTTGGAGAACCTTAGAAATAGAACAAAATTAGAACTTAGCACTTCTTACATCAAGACGTTAATTGCTCTGGCAGTCAGAGACTAGAGATAATCCCTAGTGTGCTTTTACAGAATTCATCTGAATTTTAAAATTAAACCATAATAAATAATTTAAATCACAATTTTGACCAATTTTGCAAGTTCTCCCTTCCTACAGTTATGTACGATAACAATGCATAACTTGAGGAATTAGAGCAGCTTCATGTAATTTTAATAAAAAATACAAATGTTTCAAGTTACTTAAAAGCATCAAAACATACATGTACAGACATCAGACTGATCATTTTTGCCAAGGTAACTGTGTAAGGTTTCAAAAATAGTGAATTGCTTTACAGCATTTTTGAAATGAACATCCTTTCAAAGGAATATATGCCAACAAGAACAGGTAGGATGAATACAACCGAGGAGACCACAGCGGGCAAGGGAAGAGCCACCCGAGCTATTGCAGAGGAGCACAAACCTCACACAAGAACTCCTCTTTCCCTCCAGAGAGCAGATTTATGTATGATGGCAGACACAATGCAGAGGACCTAAAAGCATATTTTTGTCCTTAGTATGAGCCCTCTTTGAAGGACTCTGATACATCCTGGTTGGCAGCATCGTACTGAGCAATGAAATGTTTGAGTTCTTCAATGCATCGCTCACCTATTTCATGCAAATTCTGCCTCAGGGCAAACTGAATGGACTTCTCTAGTGATGGATCTTTGTCAATTAGCATCTTCACTACCATGCCAAAGGTTTCACAGTCTTGTCTGTAGACCTAGAAACAGCACATTTTAGAAAATTATTAAACACAAAACTTTTTACATTTGCACACCAACAGCCCATATTGAGTTAGATCCAAATGTAACAAAGGATATTGGATTTAACCTAAGTTTCAGCTGTAAAACTTACTGGCCATTTCCTCTCTTCCGACCTGTGCTAATAAAAATGGAACTAGCTCAGCACTATCTGGATACCAAAAATAACTTTTATGGGGTAAAATACCATAATATAGAAATTAAGTTCCTCCTGCAGCAATATTTAATAAGTAACGGTAGAGCAAAGTACAAATGTTAAACCAGATTTTCTTTTCATTTCAATGTAATTAAAATTAAAACTGTGAAATGCCTAGCAATCTCAATCTTTATACAAAGCATCAATAATTCTGTTTGTAATCTTTCATAATAGTTTAAATACCAGTTGTGTTTAAATAATTTCTTGTAGAAGTCCTTTGCAAAGATGACTTTAATTAATTTGGATGCTTTGGTGATTCAATCACTAAGGATTAAAGAAGTCCTGGCAGTGGTTTACCTGAGCCCATCTAGCCTTCTCCCACAAAGAATAAAGAGTTTGCAAGTCTGTCATGCACCACATTTGAGGTGAAGTAACTTTTCATTATCACTGCAACTGTTTTTCAGCAACAAATACATGAGCATTATGCAGTTTCCAAAGCAAGACAGTGACATTTAACTTTTTTTTCCAAATTCCAGCTAAGTTTATTAATCTCAACACCCAGCAAAAAAGGAACTTCTCAAAGTCTTCCAGCTGCCAGATGCAGCTCATTTTCAAACCTCTTAGGCCAACTTCCATTTAGAAAATACATTAGATTTTTGACAGAAGAAAAGTAAGTTTTCTATCTCCATAAATCCTTTTCTGAGGAAAAAAAGCTAAAATGTTTATATTCTTCCAAGTATGATTATCTTTTGGTATTATCTGCTTGTCTTAGAACTTGTTTTCCACAGAGATGTGTAACCTATTACATTTATCTGTATTGTGGACAGAAATTATACAACTGTACGTAAGCAATTCCCCTTTACTGAAAACAAAAGGAAAAAACCAAACAAAACACACCCATCTCTTCCCTAGTGAACACCCACCCTAAGAATCCATTCATAAGAACCAGTTCAAGGCCAGCTCAAGCATCTTCATGTCAGAAAAACAGCAAAAACCCCCCCAACATTCTGTACAAAACTAAACTATTCTTAGAAACACAATGATTATCATGATGCCTTTAATGATGACAATTCTCAGATGCTTAATAGCATAATCTAGGAAAACAGTTCAAGATCAGACCCACTTTTCAAACACTGGCAAATATAAAAGAACCTTTTGGAAGGAATTAATCTTTAGTGGAGAGTAACAAGTTGAAAAGAAGAGCGTAGCCCAAAGCAAACTTGAGCTAAACAATTTTAAGTGTGGAAATGCACATGGCATTTTTTCAGAGAGGGGTTTGTTTCCTGCTTTGTAGTTCTTTGGTAGTGAAATAACAGCACAAATCCCAGACTCTCAGAGCTCAGGCTCCACAGCAAGTAAAACATGGTACTTGGTAAAAGAACTTCAAACAGAGAAAATCTGCATTACTTATTTTCTCTCTTCCCAGAGAAAAAGCTCAGAAAGAGCAGCAGGGGGATGCACCTAAGGCTACAACTGAAGGAAATGCTCTGCTTTTCAAGGGCCTGCAAACCACTGGCAAACAGTGCTACCTGCTACTGCTCCCACACACCACAAGGAGCTAACCCAGATTACATTCTCTGGCTCTTAGCATATACATACTAACTTGATCGAAGCACATTTCTCTTCCAAACTTTCACAAAAGAAGACTTGGAAGAGAATCAAGAGAGCCCTTGTCATTGCTGAATCTGAAGTCAGAAGTCACTTTGCTGTCACAACAATCTGGAAACAAAACGCCTTCATCCAAGAGATGAATGGTTTTGATACTTTGTGACTAAAGACTTTCAAAAAAATAGAATTTAACTAAATTAGGGGAAGAGGGCAAAGGTGGAGCAGGAAGGCACTTTTAACAACAGAAAACAAAGGAAGCAGATCCCCTCCTCTAACAAAAATTGAGCAATTTTCTCCCAGCAAGCTTTCTGCCCCAGCTGCTAATTCTGATCCTCCTGGTACAATCTGCCTCCTTCACAATTGTGCTGATAAATCTATTTGTATAGCTGCAATGTAAATTGTATCACTGAGGTGCTCCCATTTAAAATAACTTCAACTGCACCCCCCCCAATTAATGTGATTCCTTGATTAAATTCTTATATTCTAAAAACAGATGCATCAGCAAAACCGAAAAAAACTGTGAGCCATGGTCTTAAAGGGAAAACTTCACAAGTCAGTTTATATCTGAAGCCAAGGCACAGCTACCAACTTTCAGAGAGACATTACTATGCTTTACAGAAAGAAATTGAGACTATCAATTACAAGACTATCAATACAGAATATGTTAATTAATTAAAGCTTAATGGTAAGATCAACCATTCGAAAAATTTGTGAAAGCACTGAAAGCTCTTGAAAGAAGAGGACGGTGGCATGACATTAATATCTATCTTTAGACAGAATAAAAGGGGGCTATTTCTGAAAAATAAGATGAAAATGCGATGCTTGAGAAAGAAAGAAAGAAAACTGCAGAAAAGATTCCAACCACGCAAAAAGACCTCTCTGTTGGAGAAAAGTACTGGAAGAACTCGTGACCCAACAACATATGAAAATAATCCTATCTTTAAAATTCCAGCTGATACTGATTTTGAGCTCAGACCATGGAAAGCTCATCTGTAAACATCTGGAACTAAAACCTGAAAATGATTCCATGTGTGGAGAAAGAAGAAATAACATTTTTAAAATTAAAAACAAGAAAGGGAATGATACCAATGACATGATTATTCTGTCTGACATATAAATCAGATAATCCTGAAAACAGCTAGAGCCACAGGGTGATCATTTACTGAGGCCCTAGTGTACATTCATTCTCTGACCTAAGCTACAGCACCAGCATAACAGAAAGAGCGTGTAAAACTTTAGTAAGTAGATGAAGAAGAAGTAGAAACAGCTGTTCTACTTCCAAATATGTAAATATAATTTTATATACACACACTGCATATATCTAAATCTATCTATATTTTTTTTTATATATGCACTCTTGCTTCTCCTATGCCTGGCAAGTATTTAAGCTGAATTCAAGTTCTTTGAAGTGTTTTCCAAAATCAGCACATCTGGCATGTGTGAGGTCACAGGATCACAAATATGCATACTTTTATATTATTCTCATGGAATTTTAGAATGTTTCATGATAAGGGCAGAGAGGCTCTGGCTGAGATCAGCCCTTTGCTGTGTAAGTACTTGATGCAAATATAAAGTTGTGATGCACCTGCAATACGTTAGTGAAGCCATGTCATTTATTTGAGAAAGCTAAACCAAGATTTGCACTTATAACTGTTTAAATATAGCTAAAAACCATGTACTTTCCAGACCTAATTAGAGAAATGGAGATGTCAGTCACCCAGGTCAGGGGCAATCAAGCCCTAGAAATCCCCAGGCAAAATGAAACTTTCCAGAACTCCTTCATTGACATCTAGAATGAAACTTTTCAGAACTCCTTCATTGACATCTATGCCAAGTTTTCACAGTGAATTTTGAAGTGCCATCAACAGTGTCTTGAATTGCAGTGCATGACAGTGACATGGAAAAATTACGGATACCACACACTCTCTTCTTCCAGCTCAGCTGTGGAATGTTTAACTCTGAACAGGCAGAAAGAGGGGCAGAAGCAAGCACACGGGGACTGCTCGTGTCTTTGACTGCTATATCCCTCTTTCAATGATCATCTAAAAATGGTCTGGGCTTAAACCAAATAAAAACATATTGAATGGCTTTGCTGATGGGTGAAAATACCCGTGGCTAGGAAATACCTTGACAATACTCCTACTACTCACTGACAAAGTCCATAATTTTCTGACTAGCACAGCACTATCTTTTCCTTCAAAACTGTTCCAGAGCCGCACGCACACTTTGTGCAAAAGAGCTGTTGGACAATATAAACAGTCATGACAATGCAAACTAGAACTTAAGATGTCCTCCCCTGCAAATAACTACAGGCTGCTGAAGAATCATAAGAGCAATCTTAATCTCAAAATCTTGCATACCTGGCAAAAAACCAGCTTTATTTCAAGAGCAAGAGCAAATAAGAGTATTCAGAAGGATCCAGACAAACCTTATTTCAACCCATTTTCCCAAATTTCCAAATCACCAAATTTCCCCTGCTTAGCTCTACAGTCTGTGCAAAGAAAGGGTTTTTTTAACTTCTCAACATGACTCAGAACAGCTAAAACAACAGCATCTATTCTAAACAGGCTTTGAGGGAAAGAGAAACAAGACACAAATTCTCTGATAATTGGAATGACTCTCTGGAAGACTTGTCCCACCAGGATACAAAAGTTAGCCTCTGTATCTCTTATGTCCACAGCTTGTAGAAAGTAGAACTGAGTAGCAAATGGGTGATGCAAATTTCTCCTGATTCAGAAAGGATTCAAATGAATCTCCACTTCTCATTTCCAGGAAAACTGTTCTAATGCATGTGGTTTATTTTATATGCAGGTACTAAAATACCTTCCTCTCCAAATACAGTTTTGAATGAATATGACATTGTGGTTCCTTTTCATAAGGCCCTTGATTTCATGCCCACATAAAAGCCTCAATAGAATTCATCCAGAACTGGCACATGCCAGGCTTGAGCAGCTATATGCAGGAGATGGGCAAACACCATTGCAGAAGGGGATACTTCTGCTCACAAAGACAAGCAGGACCAGCAAACATGATAAAGACCACATCCATTAGGCGGATATGATGATTTAGTGAGTGAAATTGATGCCCATGACTCAATCTGTAATTTCCAGCACCTTGCTCTTTTTCCTCACAACCTTTCCTAGATTTTTTTTTTTTTGAGTATTTTTAGCACTCCGTACATTTCAAGATTCATCTGTAACACTCTCTCGCCTCCACCAGAGCTCCTTCAGAGCAACACGACATGAGTCTAGGCTCTCTGAGCAGCTCAGCACCATATGTAGCACACAGCCCACCACCAGTGCCTGTGAGTCAGTATTCACCCTCAGAGATGCCTGCTCTCAGCTCCTCATCCAAAGGCCAAAGACCCCCCAAGGCTCAGTTAACACAGGGGAAGGAGCTAAGGTTGTGCCTCAGAAACCACGTTAAATAGCCTGCAACCTTTAAATACCAACTCCCTTCGAGAAGACCCAACATGGCCAGCAATCACAATTTTGCATCTGTGATTCATGCAAGTGTACTCATTTCAATATATTATCTTCCAGAAGACAGAAGTTTTTCAGTTACTAAGGGCATATTTCCCACAAGTATCGAAAACTCCATGCAAGGAGGAAAGAAGCAACATGCTCACTGGTAGTTGTTTGGTTTCTCACTAAAAGGCAGAGCGTCGACATGCAGAGCACCAGTTTGAAAGCCATACCGTGCCCGTTCCAGACACTCCTCGAGCAAACTGCTGGAAATTTCCCTCACTTCAATGATGCCCCACGGCCCCCCTAAAACTGGACACAGATAACAGCTCTTGTTCCCTCACATGAACTATGATAGCTGGTTTGGTATAGCCCTCTGCTGGTATAAAACAGCTTCTTATTTGCCCTTCTCAGCAGATCTAAAATAAGTCTGACAAACCATTCTTCTATTAACCAAGCCAGGTCTATGCCAAGTTTTCCCAGCTTGGGTGAGACAGACTATGAGGTAAAATTTTTCTTCTACTCCTAACTAAAAACAATACTGAATTTTTTGTAACATAGACCTAACTCTAAGCTGATTGCATATGCAATAAAATTTGCATTTTAAATGTGCATGTAAGCTTAAGCAAATTGGAAAACTACTAAACATTGAATTGCCACTATCATAGCCTTTTCTTTGTCAATGACATATTTTAAAAGGAATTATTACCTCTCCCCAAATCTCATTTTTAACTTATTTATATGTTATCTTGGAATTTTTTTCAACCATGTATATTAGATTTCATTAACTTACTCAAAATTTACTCTTACCAACTACAATAAGTTAATCCTCTACTAAAGGAGTACACAGAAATTTTCACCACTGCAGTGGCAATGTAATTGTACTGTTATGTTTATGAGTACAAAATATAAGTTTATAGCTCCATAGTGCAAAGAATGCTCAGAACTGTCATTAAACCACTTGCAGATAATTTTCATGATCAAGACATTCAAAATTGATTTTCAACCAAGATGAATGATTTTTTTATGGTTACAAAAATCTAAATTAAAGTAACTAATTCAAGCTTGATTACGATAGTATACAGTTTACACTGGTGCACAATTTTTAATTATAAAATATCAAGAGGTGTAATCTACCCCTTTCTTAAAAACACACTGACAGTTTTGTCCTGTATCTATGTAGTATTTTCTGCACCCATTAATCAATGTGTTTATAGATACTCATTGAAGTGCAAACTGGGGTTATTTAATCTATTATGTAATAATGAACAGTTTCATGTCAATTTGCTTCTTACTGAAGATATGCAAAGTGTTAAGGTTATTTACACTTAAATACAATTCTGCCTCCCTTTCCAATGAAACTTTCAAGTCCCTTTTTAGGAACTTCAGTAGATTTAATCAACCTTCAGAATGAACACCCACCATTTTTGGCATCTAAATATCTGATGGAAAAGTCTCCTGGAAGTCCCTTGTGTGGACGAGATGTCGACAGAGCACTCACTTTAAGACAGATAGTAATTCAGATCTGAACTCCACTTTATCCTCAAGGACCAGGATTGGAAACGTGTGGGGGCAGCAGGTGAGCAAAGCGCAGCAGGGGCGGGCGCTGGAGCCACAGTGTTTTGTTCAGCTGGTTTACAGCCCTTTGCTCCTTGGTCACAGCATCATTCAGCCCTTTGACTAAACTAATCTGATAGAGGACATGCAGTCTAAAACAATTCTATCAGAAGGCTTACCCCTCCTTAATTTAAACATAGAATTCTAGTATGAAAAAGAGATGAAAAGTGCTCTGTAAAACTGAGGGGTGTGACCAACTCGACTGAGTTTACAAATACATTTTCAAGGCTGAAAAGCCTGAAGAGTTAGCTTGGGTTCTGAGACACAGCCCTGGTCTTTCACATGCACTGGGACAAAAACATGCAGGCAGAATTATTCACCTGTGTGAATCTATTCCCTCCAGTTTAAACTCAAGACATGGGGCAGGGCTCAGCCCCTCGGCAGCAGTCCTACCTCTGATCATCTCTGCAGAGAGCCTGCACAACGCCTCAACTCCCTTCTTCTTCCCTTCACCATCCAAACAAAAGGCTACACGGTTTTGTGCATTCTCTCAATGCTGATAGAGCAATCTAAAAGTGAGCATCCACCTTTTGCACGACACTGTTGAGGAGATCTAAAGAATGCTATAATTAAAAAGCAATAGAAAGTCAAGTCCCTTAACAAGTGCAGTACCCGTTTACAGCTGCGGTTACCCAAGGACAGGTCTGCAGAGCAAGGCTGTACAATGCAGAACAATCAGAGAAAATGTTGGTACTATTTAGGAAACAGAGTTTTCATTAATAAAAACTTACAAATTCCAAATAGTTAGTCTTGCTTTAAAACTACTACACACAAGTTTTCAACAAGAAGCAAGAATTTATTTTAAATATATTGCTAGGAAAACCATGTGCTTGCCATTTTTTTAGCAGTATGGTGGAAGACTTGACACAAATGTTTAAATCAACAAGAATTGGTACACAAAAGAAACGTACATGATGATACACTTCATTTAATGTTACATTTTGGCAAGAACGAGCGTATTATTACTTCTTCAAGAAATGTCTTGCTTCGTCAAGCAGAAGTAGTTCCCATGTGGGAGAGCAAGAACTATTATGTTACATGGTTTTACTGGAGATAATTCTTTACTAAACCAATCAGACCACATAATAACAGCATTTTAACACCAACTACAGGCCCTTGGAGACCAGTTTGTGTGTGGCCTAGATTTCATAGGCTTCTTTACAACAGATGTGTTGGATGAGGGTAGAGTTACTTCATATATTAACTTGTGTGTTCCTTAGGTAAAACAGCAGTAGGAGTTTAAATTCTGCCTCTTACATATTCTTTTTCTATGAAGTGTGTGCCTTATGCAAGGACATAATAAATATTAATTTTTTTTAAAATTGCAATTACAATTGATCAGTTTCTAAACCTCACTGGAAGTACTGATGATCTCATGAAGATGTGTCAATGATATATTTTCAGCTCATGTATAAGAATATGCAGCTGCATGTTTAAGAATGCCAAAGTACAAAAAATTGTGCAGTCAAGTCCAAAATTGTAAAAGGGCAACTATTTATATATATAATTTCCTCTTTGTTCTATAATAATATGCAAACACAGAAATTGTATTTTTGTAGGAGCATAAACGAAAGCAAAATCCTAAAAACTCTCCTCTCCAACAGAAACTAGAAAACTTCCATTGGTTGAAATACACCAGTTCAGGATTAAACAGGAAATGATCAGCTTTATGCCAAAGGAAGGGCCTCACCCTACAACTTTTTATTTATAAAATACTGAATTGATGGAAAGCCACTTCCTAAATCTGATCCACAGTAAAGTTATTGCTCCATCCAAAACAGGAAGGGTGAAGTTTATCTATAAAAGACTCTATGTTAATTGTCTTATTAAAAATGCTTTAGATAATTTTCAGTTACATCCACTGAACATAAAGAAAAGTGATACTCATTTAATCTTCAGCAGAATTTGCAGTATATTAACAACAACAATAAAATGACAAACCAGTCTTTCTTGTCATAAAAACAGACAAATATTTTGTATGAAATGTACAGTAGTTCAAGATCCATGCAGATCAACTATATTGAAGTCAAGATTCAAAAATTATGAATTTGATTTAACCCAAAACTAAATTGTGATGACTCCGTTTTCCCTCAACAAGAATCATCCCACTTTCAATTTCATCAAATACCCTCAGCTTCATCAAATATTCATCAAATATTATCAGATTCAACAACATTCTGCCTTAAGTGGGCTCATTTTTGTTAATGGGCAAGAAGCATTTTATCCTGAGGTGTGGACTGAATGCCTTCTCTCCAACTACACAATGACAATAAGCACTAATAGGGAAAAAAAAAACCTAAAAATCAAAACCAGCCTTTCTTTCCAATTAAAAGCAACTCTGAGCAGATTAGTAGCACAATTAACTGGCAGCAGCATTGCTTATACAAATTGAAATCTAGTGGATCTATAAGCTTAAGAACCAGTCCTTACAAGAGAAGATAATGGCTAAAAATATGCTAAAGCAAGTTTGACATTGCATGCTGAAGGGTAGGTTTTTTCATCTCATATGCAGCATAAAGGAAATATCACACAAAACAAGTAAACTACTGTATGTAATGGATGGCTTTTCAGAAAAGCAACAGCTGCAAGAGGAAAAACAATTACTTCGATTACCAACTTTTTATGGTTTAGTTTATGTTAAACCTTAGTGCTTCTGAAGGTTTAGAATTACTTCACACATTATATTAGCCTCACAAATCAGTTTTATTAGTGCCTCAAAAATGAATCAAATTTTTTTTCTATATTAGCCTCACAAATCAGTTTTATTAGTGCTTCAATAATGAATCAAATTTTTTTCCAAGTCACTGTCCTGCCTTTACCCTTGAAATAGTCACTCATCATTTACTTTAAGTATTCATTTCAAATCTAAAACCAAATAAACAAAAAAGTAAATTATTTTGGAAGACATCTCTAACCTTAGCTTGCAGATAGATATATTTTTCCACATGCAGCTGTGATGGCTGAAAAGGCTATTCCCCCTTCCCAGCTGTCAGCATCCCTATGCCAGAGACCATCACCCCACTTGTTTGTGTGAGCCAGTAATATACAGGACTACTCCTACAATGAATTCTGAGGCAAAACCAATCTGATTAGGTCACATGCTTGGACTTCAGTTGGGCTGCAGGGAGGAATCACCTATCCCAGGTAAGAAAATGATGAGGAGCTGTGGACGACAGCTAAGGAGGACGTTTCTCTATAGCTTTACAATAGAGTGTGTCTACCCTGAGCTCATCTGGAAACACAGAACTTCTACCTAACCCAGAGAGAGAAAGCACACAGGATCTGTGTTTAAACATTTGCCTGTCTTAGTATGTAACTTCAGTCAAATACAAAATATATACAGAAATAGAATGTGAAGCTGGCACAACAGCTAGGGTTGGAGCAGGTCAAAGAACCTGTATAACGAAGCCTCATTTCTTACTGCAAGTATGTTCATTCCTTCTGTGCTTTTAGCATTCAACACACAAACTACCTCTCCTTCTAAATCTGTTCCCACAATTCTAGTTATTTCCACATCAATTTGGAAGCAGAAATATGATCCAAAAATCAGTGAAAACAGAAAGCGTGTCTCTCCCTAAAGAGAAAGCCACAAGGAGTAGAGATTGTCTTTTATGGTTAGTAAATCATATGTCTTAGGGCAGCATTTACCAACTGTGGTTCCAAGGCAATGCAGTACAAGTTCTGCATTTACTGAGTGGATGTACCACTGACTGTATCCCACGGTACTTGGAATTAATTATTGAATATGTTTGGGTTACAGTCATAAATAATACTGAAGAATCACAGCAATCAGCTGTTTCCAAAGAGCTTGGGAATCACTGGTCTTTTTCACTGTGAAAAACAAGCCCACTTTGTACTTAAAAACATCTTCTAAGAACACTGGTTTTCTACAGTCCCTTTTCAAGCTTTTCTTAATGAGATAGTTATGCAAGGCTGCAGCATTTCAGCACAAGAACTGCTACCTATCAAACTCATTAAAGGAATGTCTGCCCTATTCAACCCAGTGTCATTGAACATTTTCCAGAAGTTGTCTGATGGGGTGGGTGAATTGACAGAGGACAGACTGGGAGCAAACTTGGCAAGGTATGTGAACACACACATGACTTTTTAAAGTGCTTGCTTGTCTTCAGATTCTGGCACACACTGAAAAGCTTTGATTCTTTTTGAGTCTGGCTTCAGTCTGTCCTTATAAATAGAGAGAAGAAACTTGGATCATCAAATACTGTTCTGTGCTGGGGTTTCTTTTTGAGACCTTTAGCTCTGCATTCTTCAGACAGCTTAGAACAGCTTTCTGTGATCCCTGGCACCTACAAATTTTGGTAGCAGCGTGATGCAACAAATCCACCAAGTCAAAAAGTAACAGAGATATTTCTGGTACTCAAGAGATAAAACTCAGAATCATTAAGGTTGACCTTTAAGATCTTTTAAGATAGAGTCCAGGTGTCAAGTGCACCACTAAACCTTGTTCCCAAGTGCCACATCTAGGCATCTTTCAAATACCAACTGGAAACCACTGAACTACAAATTAAAATATTTACTGAATAAAATGTACTGTTACCACATAAACTTTTTATGCCTAATCTCTAAACAGAATAATAGCTGCTGCTGATGAAGTCTACAGATGCTGGATTGATACAGTGTGTCTTGGATGAGAACAGCACAGAAACACAGCAGTGAAGTCTCTTTTGATAAGCAGAACTAAACAATTTACTGCTGAAGATAGGTTGCTAAACACTTTAATGCAATAGCCAAAAGAAACAACACCATATCCTTTAACCTTACTTCACAAAAAATTACCATATGCTCTCAAAGATACAGAATACAGAGGTTATTCATATAAACATATAATGAAAAAAAAGGTATTCCTTCCTTCCTTGCTTCTTCACACAGCCTTACAGAACTTAAAAAAAACCCCAACTAATAACAAACAAAACCAACCAAAACCCACAAAAAAACACCCAACAAAACAAAACACAAACCCCCCTCCCAATGATACAAAAAAAAAAAAACCCCAGCTAAAACCAAAGAAAACAAACAAACAAATCTACAAGACCAAAGAAACCTAAACAGCTCATGCTAATAAAGACTGAACTATACTGTCTGGAATCAGAATTAAATTAGGAAAAAAAATGTAATTATTTACAACAGAGCAAGCAAAATTAAATTAAAAAAAAAAAAAAAAACCAAAAAAAAACCAAAACAATGAAAATGAATGACATTTTCTCATCTAAATTAGAAAGTCCAGTGGGCCTGTTGTTTCTTCAAATCACATAAAGGTATAAACATTGCAAACTTTCTATTTTTAAATCAGCTGATAAGGAATTTTGCTATTTTAAGAATAAGTGTACACATAGAATTGATTTACATACTAAACAAAGAATTATTTAATTTATTTATGCATTTAAGATTACTGTAGACTGCAAAATAATAACAGCAATTATTCAAAGGAAAAAAAAAAGTTGCCTTCTCTAGGGTAAGTCAACAGCTTACACTCTTGAAAAAAACACGACTAGCATTTCCATTTGTTGGCTGCAATGCACCTATACCTGATTTTAGAACTATTGGTGAGTTTTAACATAATCAATTTATTCTCTTTATGTTACTCTAACTATTAATCTTTTTCACTTGCTTACCCCTTTTCTGTGTTCTCCTTAGTTCATCGATGCTCAGCAAAATGCACTGTGGACAAAGCCAAATCACTCTTCCTGCAGTTGGCAATAAATACCTAACAAAGGAAGCACTACTATCTCTGACTACCTTCACTTCTCCCACCATTTTGAGTCCTCCCTGTCCCCTCAGAGTAAGTATTTACTCAAGCTCTCAAGCACCCCCCAAAAAAAAAAAAAATCAAGATTTCACTGACAAATATTTTAAGTCAACTGAATTACATGAACATCTTTGTATTACCTCGTGACAGAAATGCATTTACATTTCCTGCATTTCTACCAAACAGGAAAATACAAACCAAAGGTATGTTCCACAACTGCATGGAGACATTATCTAAAGAATAGAAACACTGCCCACTGTATATATTAAGTACTATATGCACGCATGTGCTTTCAGAGCTTTAATGTACTACACAATACAGCAGCTTTAAGGAATACAGTAAAAACCTACTTGCTTACCAGTCCCACCTACCTGGTGAGTGATACACAGTGAAATCAATGGCAAACATACCAATGGAAGTTTCTATCCTTACACCCATAAAAGTTTACCAGGCACCAGACACTGAGTACCCATACTCAGGTAACATGCTAAACGTCCTTGTCTCTTTTAAAATCTTAATTAAGCCACAACAGACAAAACCAAGCTCACTTTATCCCCAACAGACCTCTGCAAATCTCAATATAACTCCTCAGCAATATGCACATACGTTTTGTTAGGAATACTTAGAACGACCTTTACAGCAGATGAGATATTTCTCTTTGGGATCACTGCTCTGGCTGCTTACTGTGACACGAGTAACACCTACACACATCAAAAAAGCTTCGGAGCCAGCTCAATATAACGATACATGCTTTTCTGGGTAGCAAAAAGTCCATCCTGCTTGAAGTAGAAAGGAACACTCCTAAAGGACAGGGTTTTTTAGTAACTTATCTGGGTCATGGGAGACCAGATAATTGCTTATTTGTCTCTGCTTCTGATTTTAGCAAAAACATAGTTGCAAGAAATCTCCTTTCATATCAACATAAGAAAAAAGAAAACTGTACAGTGAGCTGTAGTGATGCCTAAGAGTAAACTTGACAAAAACTATGAAAAGCATTTAAAAAAAAAATTGTCCAGGCATTTTTTTTAGTTATGGCTAGACCTACACATGGGTAAGCAGATTAAAAATTTCACTTAAAACTCATTTTTAAATTAAATTACATTATATTTACACCCCAATTCATGACAAATACATTAAACTGAACAGCAGTGAATGGCATGTTTATCAAACTTTTAGTAAGCAATTGCAGGTACTCAATGCAGCAACGCTGCATTTCCTGCTTTACAGTTGTAGCTTCCTGCGGACGCCTCCAGGGCATCCAGAGAGGAAGACACCAAGTTGGAAGCACCTGACTGCTCCCCATTTGTTTCTGGCACCAGAAATAGCAGCAGGTTTTCTTGCATGATGTAGCGTCTCCACCCTCCAGCCAGGGAGAAACTCCACTGCATTTGCCCATGGGCTTTAGAGCTTCTGTGGAATTAATTCCCATCTCCACCCATGTTCCCCATCTCATTTCTTCCCCCACCCTCTTGGCTGCAGTTCCTGATCTTGGCAAAAATCTCTTTTTTTTTTTCCAACTGCAAGTCCAGTCCCACCCTTGTTCATTGCTTCCCACACTCAGTTACTAACCCTACCTCTCCTGTCACCATAAATCCTTTCATCTCATGCAGATATCCTCCACCCTCCAATTCCGAGGTCACCCCATTCCTCAACCAGAAATAGTTCCAAGAACTTAGGGGCCAGCTTGTTTCACAATAAATCAAAGTCTGGCTCCCACAGGCCAGGTGAAAGGAGCTGTTCTGAGGGTGTCTAGTGATTCACCAATGCTTCCATGTGAGTTAATTCTCAAAAACATGTAGGACCAATCGTGTCAATGTTAGAAGATGGTGAGGTGTCTTAAAGGAAGATGACAGTTCTGGTCATGGCAGCTTTAGAAACTGAACAGGAACTTTTTCAAGTTTTACCTTCCCTACGATAAGAACAGTTACTGTGCAAATACCATCAAAGTCTACAGCTTTCTATAGATTTCTGCCTGATGATTAAATAACTGTGTCCAAAGCAGTACTTTCAGGCCACTCTGAATGTTCAGAGACAGTAGTGGCTTGACACAGCACAGGGTGGCTACTCCCTTGTAGCAGCAGGCATGTTTAAGGAAGCAGCACACTGTGCTTAAGAAAACTAGTTAAATAAGTGCCTGCACATTTTTCTTTCTTCTTGATCTGATTCGTGATCAAACCCCACAAGGACTACTGTGCCAGCAGAGTATAACACAGGGATGAAATTCCTCAAACTGTGGTGCCATCGAACTCCTTGTAATGTGCTGCTGAAGACTGCAGTGCTACAGGTTGGTTCTCACTGCAGCACTTGCTTAAGGGGACTTCTTGATGTATAATAATCATAATATAGTCTCCACTGGAACTTGTACAGTTTCTGTTACTGCCTATTTTCATAAAGCTTGTAGCAACTAATCAACTTGGTTTATGCCTAAATTGAATTTAGTTGAAATCAGACAATAGCGTCTAAAGATACGCAGCACAGATACTGAGATTGCACAAGAGAGTTACACCAGGAAGCCAAGTCAAGAAGAAACGTAATAAAGTGGGCAAATTTCCAGCTGGAGATGATCACTGAAAACTTTGCATCAGCATATCCTAATCTATTTATGATTTTGTTTTTTAAAAATGCTTATGTGGATTTTTTTAAATTTAGGTAGCATGTGACCAAAAAAGTTAATATATAAATTATTTACTATACTAAGGTGGTGAACTGCTTGTGAGGTGTGTAATTATGGTCAACTAAGCACACACAGTACCCACGTAAGTAAAACATTTCATGTTGCAATGAAACCAACTATTTAAGCTATCTGGAGTAAGGAGAAAGGGAAAGACTGCTAACAAACAAATTAAACTTTGGAGAGAGAGTATCAAACCCATCTATTACAGGTTATTAGTGTCATTCAGAGCAGTACTTGAAGTTCAGTAGTTCAGAAAATGAATGTATGAACACTTCTTCTCAAGAAGCATGAGAAGCTAAAGAACCAGGAGTAACCGATGACCCACTCAATTTTGTCAGTATCACTTCCTGTGGTTTTTTTCAAGTCAGGCTGACTTCTACTAGCCTTTCCAAATCAAAGTAGCAAGGCAAAACAGGCACACTATAAACTTTGTCCTGTGGGGAATCTTGGCCCTTGTTTTTCTGCCATGTTTTGCGAAGCATGCCATGTGATATCCATACAAGTCTATGTCCAGACAACCACTGAAGACTCAAGTCACCACACCAATGCAAACAAGAGTCAAACAAAACAGGAAAGTGATTTTTTGTGGGTCAGCAATAAATGGTGATGTGCATTAGTCATTTATATCCCAAGATAAAAATCAAATGTTTTCATAATCTTAACTTATGCAACTATAACTTCTTCCCCACATAATTTACAAAATTAAACTTTAGAAAAGTTCTCAATTCTGATGCCTTTTAGAACTGTAATATAACCCTGTATTTTAAAGGTCAGAGAAAACAAATAGGCATAATTTATCCATCTTTAAAACATATTCAGTTTCATCTAATCAATTGACAACTCCCATAGGAAAGAAGACATCAGGTGAAATGAGGCACTGAGATACAGCACATAGATTTAAGAACCAGGTGACAAACACAACTTGCCACCAAAGTGTCTTTGGTCATAGATGATCCAATATTTATACATGAGTCAGTGTTGTATATAAATCAGATTACAAATGGATTAGAGGATTAAACTACAAGCATCAGGAAAGCTGTCATCTAAAAAAAAAAAGCTTCTGTTGCATTAAGAACAGTCCGTAAAAAACACACAAAACCCCACAAAACTGTAGATTCACACTTCAGCAGATTTTCCCTATCTAGAGGTTTTGGGACATTCTTCTGTTGCTGTCTATTTCAACCTCCTGAGGCCTGAAAGGACTTGGCAGTGCAGGAGAAATGGAAATCAGCTTCCATGCCAAACATCAAGTCCTTCCTTGTCACGTACCCTCCCGACACTACCTTTCATTTCCCACTTTCCACGGGTTGTTTTTTTTACATGTTTGCTCAGTTACCACCATCCCATCATCACATATGGTTTTATGAAACTTTTCCTCACGACACTGTTCTCTGTTTGC
>VWZN01019262.1:1278-12179 GCA_013396955.1 Regulus satrapa | reverse complement strand
GGCTCGGGGAACACGTGGCGATGGCGGCTCAGCTGAGACCAGGAGCGATGGAAGGAAGATAATTCCCGAGGCTGAGCGAGGTGTACCAAGAATCTATGGTGTTGGCTGGAAACCATGGAGACATCCAGGCGGGCCTGGGGTGCGAAGTGTTGAAGGGCAGGGAGACTCTGCATTGGCACCAAAGAAGCAATGGGATTGCAGCGAAATTGGGGGCTCCGAGCAAGGCGGCCAGAGGCTGCCTCCAAAATCCCAGGCACCCACAGGGAGAAGGAGGAAGGCAGGCAAAGGCTCTTAAAAAACCTTCTCTTCTCTCTCTCCAAAGTGAGCACAGAGTGCCCCCATCCTGCCTTTTTACCTGGTCTGGCCCAAACCCTTTTTTTTCTTCAAGTACCCCCATGCACCCACATTACTGTTTCTATGCAACTAATGGTAAAAATAAAATAATTCAACAGAAAAGAAAAAAAAACAAAAAGAAGGAAAAAACAACCCCTAATAATGGTTCAGTCCAACAGTAGTTTCTGTGTTAGGGACTGGTGCTTTAGATTATTCTTATTGCACAAGACATCCCTGTCTCAAGCATTGCAGTGTGGCTGAGATGGTGTGGTGTGTTGGTTTTGCATGGCCTGATTTTTGGTGGTGGGAAGCCACAGAGGTGGCTTCTGTGAGAAGCTACTGGAAGCTTCCACCATGTCTGGCAGAGTCAATCTCTGATGGCTGCAAAGATGGATGTGCCGCAGGCCAAGACTGGGTCAGTTGGAAATGGTGGTAATGCCTGAGTGATAACATATTTAAGAAGGAATCAAAACAAAGGTTGTTGTGCAGTTTTAATTCCAGCTACAGAAAAGCAAAGTGAGAACACATGAGATGAACAACTATAAAGACACCAAGGTCAGTGAAGAAGGAGGAAGAAGAGGTGCTCCAGGTGCCAGAGCTGAGATTTCTCTGCAGGTCATGGTGATGACCATGGTGAAGCAAGTTGTCTACCTGCAGCCCACAAAGATCCATGGGAATGCAGAGATGCACCTGCAGCCTATGGAAGAGTCCCATGCTGGAGCAGGTGGATGCCAAGAAGAGACTGTGAGCCTGTGGGAGACCTGCGGAGAGAGGGACCCTGCTCCCAGGCTGAAGCAGCCTGTCCTTGAAGGACTGTGCCCTGTGGAAGAGTGGCCCATGCTGCAGCAGTCTGGGGAAGACTGTTGCCTATGAGATGGACTCACATTGCAGCAGTTCATGGAGAACTGTCTCCTGTGGGAGGGACCCCATAGTGTAGCAGGGGAACAACTCTTCTCCCTGAGCAGCAGGAGAAGCTATGGGGGATGAACTGACCATAACCCCCAGTCCCTGTGTTCTTGTGCTGCTGGGGTAGGAGGGAGAGCTGGGAAAGAGGGAGGGGTGAGGGGAAAGTGTTTTTAAGGTCTTATTTTACTTCTCATTATCCTACTCTGATTTTGTCGGTAATAAATTCTATTAATATCCATAATTTGAGCCTGTTTTGCCTGTGATAGTATTTGATGAGTGATCTCTCCTGGTCCCTATCTCAACCCATGAACCCTTTGTAATATTTTCTCTCATCTGTCCAGCTGCAGAGTGGAGTGAGTGAGCAGCTTTGGTGGGTGCCTGCCATCTGGTCAGCATCAACCCACGACACATGGCTATCAGCATCACTGGCACAAGCTGACAAAGGACCCTGGCTACACTCTGGGAGAGGCATCAGCCTAAGACAATGTCCCCATTGCTTTACCTTCTCCTCTGCTGCAAGGTCAGCTCTGCAGATCCTTTCCCTGAAAGAAGGTAACCATCAAGCAGGGACTCCCAGCTGTCCCCATTCCTTGGGATTAGCCATCTGGGTTAAGCAGGCTCTGGCAGTGGAGTGAAGGAGCTGAAGCCCACAGAGCAGCTGCTTGTTGGACTCCTGAGTGGGTCCATCAGACCCTGGTTTTACCTTCAGAGAAGCTAGCTCCTTGAATTTGAACATAAGCCATGGTGTGAAGAGACAGCATTTTGCAGAAGGTGAGGGGAAGGAGGAAGCTCTTCTTGGTCTCATATCATTCCTAGTTCAGGGGCTGGATGCACATCAACATCATAATCCACACTGGGTTGAGACCTTTCATTTCCAGCACATTATCGACTGCTACAGCTGAGCTTAGGAACACTCACTCACTGCCATACTTCTGGTGGTCTCCATGGGACTGGTCTCCAGCAGTGATGCAATCATCTTCTGCCAGTAGCTCCATTGAAATTCAGGGCCAGCTAGTCTTAGCTGAAGATGGACAGCTCAGGTCCTGCCCAGGGACTTGAAAACTGACCACAAAGAAGAACTTCCATTAGGAAACAGAGGGAGGTCCAAGTGAGTTGAGCTGGACCTTGTTTTGCCAAGGCTGAATTTAGTCTTTTTGTGACCTGTCCCACCACAAATACGAACAGATTCAGAGAAAGGAAACCAAACTGAAGTATAAGCACCAAGTACCAAAAAGAGGCAACAGGCTTGGGTGTCTGAATGGCAGAGACTCCCTTGGGTGAGAAGGTCCAGAGGGGATGGGGCAGGATATGTTCCCTTAGAGCAACCAGCTTCCTATAAAAATAAGATGTTCCTCTGAAAAAATGCTGCAGGGTTAATGGGGCCTTACTCCTCAATATGCATGGATAGGGTATGAACTCTGAAAACCACACTGATGAGTGTGAAGTCCTGCTCAGCAGCAGTGGGAAAGGGAAGACGAATTGCACTGGCCCTGAAAACTGCCTGTGTAGCAAGGAAGAGGCTGAACTTTCCTGTTGGAGCCTGAATCACCAGGAGGATAATTAATGCAGATTTCCTAGACAGGCAAACTGTAGTGGTGCATATCTAATGATCCCTGGTCTCTCTGTAATCCCTCCCCACATGTGTGACGTGTTTTTCCTTTCCCCTCCCTATCCCTGGAATGTTATCCCATTGGTTGGTGTTATATGTCTCCCCGCCCCTCTCCCGAGGTTTGAAATACCCAGGAAAACCTTCCCTCTGTCTCTTTTCCTCCCAGAACCCAGCCTAAATAAACACCCTATGCATCCCAGAGGAGAAGCAGCCCTTTGGTCTTTTATGCTAGTCGTGAAGGGCTTCCCTTACCCTCCCCTCACCATAGCTAGCCAGATTATTTTGGGAGGGACAAAGGGGAGCTACTTCAGCAAACTAGTCTGGAGAAGCCTTGCTGCCTGGCCTGTACTGCTGAGTGGTGCTGTCAGCTCCAACCCAGGTCTTGTCATGCTGTGGAAATTTGGGAAAAGCTTCTAAGGGTTCTGGGGAAAAAAACAAGAAAACCACTGCTCTGATCCTACAAGTCTGAAACCCTTCAGCATTGTCTGTGTAGAAGAGCAGTACTCACTCACCCTCCTGGAGAAAAAAGGCTTGAGGAGAGATGGGAGCCCTAATGACAGCTTGAAAGGACAAGGACTCAGGAGGAGATATAGCTGGAGGTTGAACATCTGCCCCTTGGCCTCATCAGTTCTCTTGCACCCATGTTCCCTTCAGACACTCCTTGATGGTTCCCTTTGTTTCATTGGCACCCTATTGCATATCTTAGGGCAACCCCAGTTATGTCCCTGCTCTTATTTTGTGGCTGTGACTGGAGGGCTCAGACCAGCAAGAGGGTCCCTGGGAGAGCTGTGGACAGGACAGACAATGGCTGTGCCCTGTAGGCACTGTGCCTCAATGCTTTGCTGTGCCACTTCTCATTCCCCATCTACAGCTGCCTGCAGGGCCAGGCAAGTCTCTTCCAGATTTGTTTACCTGCCAGGATATTTCCTTTAATTACCCTCATGCTTCTTCATCCTGCAGGAAGCCCCTTGGCCACACCAACCTGAAACTCTCAACACAAGGTGGGCTTAGCACATCCCATGTCCTTGTGCCATCTAGCACATCTCAGCATCCTCTGCCTGGCCTGTAGGATAGATTAGTCCTCTTCTCTGAACCTTGGCTGTCTAGTCAAGGTCTGGCAGAGTACAAAGGGAGCTAGCACTGGGCTGCACACTTGCATCTGGGTGTGCATCAGGGCTGGTCTCCTCTGCAGGAGCATCCCAGTTTCAAAGGTGGAGAAGGCTTTGACACTGCCCAAACTATCAGCTGTGGATTTTATCTAAAATGACTTTGTTCTGTCTTCACATGGGTGCCCCAAGGGTCTAGAAGAGTAGGAGGGAGGGAGTTTAAGAGTCAGCCCAAGCCTTTGTATTGAGACCCTAATATGTGCAGTGCTTTAAATAAAATGCTCTTGTTCTTGTCTCTGGCGAGGCATTCACTGGAGCTTCAGGGGAAGCATTCAGCCAGTGAGCTGACTGCAGCAAGGTCCTGTCTGGTCTGTGGTCCCTATATCTCCAAGATAATCAAAAAGGACCTTTCCTTGCTCTCTCCCTGGGGAAGTTAAAAAAAAAGCTGTATATACTTGCAGGCTGGTAAGAAGGACCAAAAAGGGCAAGTTTTAACTATTTCCCTCTTCCTGCTGCGTCTCTGGTGTGAGAAGGAGGTGAGTGGGGCAAAGCAGGGAAGCCCCATGGAGTGGAGGTCTGAAAGCATCTCCATCCACAGGGAAAACATGGATCAGGGGCTACAAAATGAGAATCAGTGAGCGCTTTACAGGGAGCAAATCCTTCCCTTTAAAAAGAAGACAAAAGACTGTGAAGGCCACACAACTTGGATAAAAGCTTTTCTCCACCTCAAGCATATTATTCTCTCAGAAAAACACTAGAATATATTTTCAATATATTTATCTTTTTATTAAGTGCAGCATCGGAGAGCATTGCCAGGGCACTCAGATCCTTCCCTCAGCATCAGAACACATGCTCAGCTTCAGAAATGCAGTTTTTCCCTAGAGTGACACATATTTTCATTTATCTGATTACTTATGAGCAAAAGAAAATGAAAGTGAGGGTTTAGTAACATTGTGCCTAGCTTGTCCTCTAACAGTATAAATCTGTTCCTTCCAGACCTATCTCCAGTTCAGCTTGGCTTGATCATAGTGCATTTTTCAGGTTTTGCTTTTATATCTGTGAAAATATTGTCCCACTGATTCTGCTGCCCCACTCTCCTTTTTGTTTACGCTCATCACATCTTTCACATTGTGCAGGTTTAGGGCAAATTTGGGAGACAACCTCTGAGTGGGATGTCTCTAGAAAGCAGACTTAAGTAGTCTCCTCCCCCAACTGGTTCGGGAACAAGATTTCCTCAGAGACGAGTGGAAAAAACTGTTTATTTAACAGGCAAAGCACTTCCCAGCACAAAAAAAACCCCAAACCCAATACTAAATAACAAAACCTCTTGCTGCTCCGAAGAGATGTCTAATCTAAAAAGTCTCCTTTGTGGGCTGTAGCTCAGCTCACTCAGTCTTTATCAGTCCCTCTGGTGCTGGAAAATGCTGCGGCCTGGGCCAGGCCCTGGTGGGCTACAGGTGTGAGCTCCCGGTGCTCTTCTGGGAGTTTAGTCCACAGCAAGTTTGAACAGTTCCAGGAAAAAAAGAGAAAACAAAACCCACAGTCCAGAGAACTTCTTTGCCTCAGCTAGCCAAAAACTAACAGAAAGCAAAGGAGAGCTCTCTGCTGCCATCTGCACCACAGACAACACAGTCTATGTGTGAAGGAAAACGGAACACTTTATGTTGTGAAAACAACCATCTCAGACATTTCACTGCTTCTCCTTTTCCCCCCTTCACTTTCAGATCCAGTTATAAAGGTGCAAAACTAATTTCTGGGCTAAACAGACAAAAGGGGATACAATTTAGTATCAACTCAGAACACACATACAGATGAAATATATATTCATATATGCTTCTTTCACATCTACTTGCTGTCTAAAAGTTCTAAAAAGCTGCTGAAGGATCTGGGATGTGATAAAGGGCATGATGGAAACACCCTGTTCTTACTCTTAATATTCTGCTGATTCATAATTAATAGAAAACATTCAAGTAATATTTTATCTGGAGCTCTCAGAACACAAGTTATATTGTGAGGCTCCTGACTGTTCTCATCCTTGGAGGTATTTCCAAAGGCGTGGCAAAGCAGAAGAAAAGATGCTTCTCACTTATTAAATCATAGAATCATGAAATAATTTGGTTTGGAAGAGACTTTAAAGGTCATCTAGTCCAACCCCTCAGCAATGAGCAGAGACATCTTCAACTAGATCAGGTTATTCAGACCACTGTTCAACCTGGACTTGAATATTTCCAGAGATGGGGCATCCAACACCTCTGGGCAACCTGTTCCAGGGTTTCACCTCATCATAAAAAATTGCTTCCTTATATCTAGTAAAAATCTATCCTCTTTTAGTTTAAAACCATTACCCCAGTCTTATTGCAACAGGCCCTAATTAAAAGTCTGTCCTCATCTTTCTTATAATCCTCCTTCAGGCCACAACAAGGTCTCCTTGAAGCCTTTTCTTCTCCAGGCTGAGAAATCCCAACTGTCTCAGTCTTTTCTCATAGGAGAGATGCTTCAGCCCTCTGATCATTTCTGAGACCCTCCTCTGGACCCACTCCGACAGGTTTATGTCTTTCTTGTACTAAGGACTCCAGAGCTGGACACTACTCTAGGTGGGTGTCAGAGACTGGAAAAGACTGATGTCTCGAGACATTTTTGAATGCCTATGTGTGGGAGGGGGCAGGTCAGGCCTTTCTTTTGGTGAGACAGTGCCCTGCCCCCATACCCTCCAGCCTGGCTGAGCTGTCAATCAATCACACACTGGAGGCAGTGCTGTCATATTTCCTGGAGTTTCTACCTCATCCACCCTGGAACCCTAGGAGTTGGTAGCTATATGTGTGTTTTTCTATATATTTTCTTTCTTTCTCCCTTTCTTCTCTAATTCTCTTTCCATTAAACATTTTGTGTAGCTTAACATCTTATGAGTTTAAAGGTTTCTAAGTTAAATGAGCTAAGTTAATGCTATGGTGTTTTATGTTGTATTAAATCCTTTGCCAAAGTTTCTTGATTTTCTGTATTTTGCCAGTAAACGTTTGTGTAATTTTGACTTCTTGGGAATATCTAGTCAGTATTTCTCCTGTATGCCAACCCAGAGTAAAGGAACCTTGGTTTACCCCTGTATATTTAAAAGTTCTGGGGCAGTACATTTTAAATTGGCATAGTCATGCTGGATACTCTGGTTTTGGCAAAGAGGTGTATTGTTTGGAGATAACTGCTAGCTGCAGAATAAAGGACATGGAGTTTTTGGTTAAAAGCAATGTTTTCTCCAGCAAAAAAGGTTATGGAGACGTGGGTCTATGGTAGCCTAACCTAAGTTTGCTCTCCAAGTATAGAGTTATTGGACCCAGAGTAAAGGAAATTCAGTTTACCCCTGTACATTTAAATGTTCTGGGGTGTTACAGTGGGGTCTCCTGAGAGTGGAGATGGAGAATCACATCCCTCAACCTGCTGGTCACACTGCTTTTGATGCATCCCAGGACATGATTGTCTTTCTGGACTGCCAGTGCACATTGTTGGCTCATGTCAAGTTTTTAATCTACTAGCACCCCCAAGTCCTGAGCAGGGCTGCTCTTGATCCCTCCATCCCCCAGTCACTATTGAATATCCGGGGTTGCCCCAACCCAGTTGCAGAACCTTGCACTTGAGGAAACTCATGAGGTGCACATGAGGTCATTTCTTGAGCTTATTCAAGTCCCTCTGAATGCCATCCTGTCCCTAACTGCATTTCTTGGACATTAGGTTGGCAATGGGGACAGTAGCATTTTACTGACATCAGAGGTGGCTGCAGAGTGAGGTGCAAGTCTTCGAGGCTCTCTGCTGGCACTGATACTGGATTCACAAGAGATACTTTGCACACAGAGAAAGGAAAGGTAACACTTTGTAAAGTCATTGGTGAGAAGATGGTATTCTTTCCTCAGGGTATATATTCATTGCTCTGAACATTTACCTTTTGATCTTGTTTTCCTGTGTCACAGGAACAAAAAAGGAGATCTGGAAATTCTCACTGCTAGGCCGTGGGCTGGTTTCCATCTGCCTTTACCTCATCTCGGGGCCTTCAGGCTCGGTTTCTCAGCTTGAGAGCTGGCAGCTGGTGCTTTATCAAGGTGCTGCACCAAGTGATTCTGCTGCTGTCATCCCATCTCCAGGCACCTGACTGCATGGGCTCCACTGGGTGCTATCTCATTTTCCCACCTTATGGGTGTGACATGTTGCCCCCCCAGACCTCATGCCTCCAAATGATTTGCACAGCACAGCAGCAAGATCATGGGGCAAATTCACACAGTTGTGTTACAAACTCATCAAGACCAATGCCATGTTTCAGCACTGGACAATTCTATATTCTTAAATATAGTAATGGCCCCCAATGGCCCATCTAGCCCAGCACTTCTCTTCGTGGAAGTCCACCCTTGGAAGGGTGTAAAGACAAGTAATATTTTTCCAGAATATTTCCTTGACCTCTGACTTTTTTTGTCACTCAGACTTTCTGAGTCAGAGATGTCCTTGAATTTAATAGTCTTCAGTAGATTTTTCTCCCACAAATTTGTTTAGTTGTTTTTAAAGCTGGGTAAATTTTAAACATTTGCAACATGCTGTGCATAATAGCTGCCCAATTTAATTACCTATTTGGATGCAGAATAACTTCCTTTGGTTTGTTTTGATCATGTCACCTGCTATTTTTTTAATACCCTCATCCTCATGGCGAAGAAGACTATGAGTGGTCGTTTTCTATCCAGCCATCTGCTTCCTGGGGGATGTGTCTCTTTGTGTTTCCTCCCACAGAGGGGAGACCCCAAATGACAGCATATTCATTAATCTCCAGCATAAAAATTGTGTACAGTTTCAGAAAATCAGGTCATCACCCAGAGGGCAAGGAAGTCTTCTGCTCATGGCCCAGTAACCCACAGCAAAGCAGGATGGAGTATCCGAGCAAGAGCATCCATCTGGGAGCTTCAAGCATGCCTGCCATCCCTGGGTCTGGGCATTTGGAATTGTCAGATACATCTGGATGTTAGCACAAAGCCCTCAGCTCTCTGTGCAGACTTCAGCACCTTCAGCAGGCAGCTGGCCTCCCCCTGTGCTCCGCTGGCTCATCTTGGGGCATTGTCTTGGTTTGAAAGTCAGGTGTCTGCCAAGGAAGGTGGGAACTTCCCTTGGAATGGAAAATATGATGCCTTTCCCTCCAAATTATTATAGCTTTGAAATTACGGGGCTTTCAGGCAAAGATATGGGAAAAGGAATAACAGTTCTTTACTAGTATGTATATGTATAACAAGGCAAACAAACAACAACAATGGCAGCAACAACAAACAAAAAAACCCCAGAAACCCAACAACAGACTTCTCTTGGCTGTCAGGCACCTTCCCCTTTGATGTAGTTATGGTCACAGACGGCAGGGGCGCTGTTGGCTACTGACAGGGCAGGTCAGGTGCAATTATTCCCCTGTGGCTGCAGGGGGCACTGTGGTGCAAGCTCAGCCGCCTCTCATGTGGGTAATGGTGGGCATGATAATGGAAGAGATAGAAAAGGGGCTTTCTTTACATACTCACAGTGGGCAGCTGGTTCCGGTGCCCCTCCAGATGGTGAGATGAGCTGTAGCAGTAACCTCGGAACAGCATGCTGGAACAGCAGAGGCGGACACACCTGGGGTAGCAAAAAAAGTGTAGCAGAAACTACGCAGCTGTAGCAGGAGCTGCAGGGTGTCCCAGCAGGCACGGGGTGCTGTGTTACAGTGTAGCAAAAAAACAGGAGCAGTGGCAGAAATATGGTGGAGCTGGCAGAAGCAGCTAGGCTGCCAAACACATCTGGGAGAGGCTTCCTTGGAGGGGCTTGGGGCTTGGGGTCCCAGGTTTTTCCCTGAGGCACCAAAGTAGATGGCAAGGGTCCTTTTCAGTGAGGTAGTGAATTACAAACTAAAGACTTTACAGCTAACAAGGGGATGTAAAATAGGTATCTTTACTTAGCACTGGGCACACAGGGGAACTCTGCACAACAGGCATGTACCCCGAAACAGAGCAGACGCTCTGTTCATATTTACTTAAGGTTATACATATTTATGAAAGTTTTAACATAGCCTATACATATTCATAACCTATCCCCACCTACTTTCGCTTTGTATAGTAATTAGCTTTTCTTTGTTAGGCACTTGTGCTCTGTCTCTTGGGGGTCTTGGGCAGTGGTCACTGGATGAAGCAAATAGTCATCCTCAGATGTCCTCTCGGTGAACCTGGTCCTTGCACAGGCTCTCTTGGTATCTAGCCATCCTCCAAGGCTTCTGGCTATAGTCTAAACTAGAGATTTAGTTTTCACTAGGTTTTTGAGCACTAGTTCCTGCTTATCAGTTTTAAACAATGGGCAAAGTCTTGTTAATGTATAGCAAAGGGCTATTTGTTTTTGATTACACAGCAAGATATAGTCTTGTTTAAATTTAGTTATAAATTCCCTATATCAGTAGGGTGGTGTGAAAAACAAAGTTCACTGTTATGATAGAATTTAGAAGTTTAATAAGAGACAATTAGGAGACAAATACAATAAGGCAAAGGTTAATGGCTGAATACTTGGCATTCCACCAAGAGCACACACTGTCTAGGGAACACCTTTTAAATACTTTGCCTGTTGCATATTCATAGACAGTCATGCATATTCAAACTTTTCTTAGAACTGTTTTGCATGGCTTCTCCTCGCCTTTTTAGAGCATGCGCCTTTTATGCTTTGTGGTTCTACAGCCTAGGTGTCTGTCCATAATTTCTTCAGAAAATATGATAGTTGGTTGGTTTGATTGTTAGTATATCAGTAGCAGCGGTCTTCTTCACATTTTCTCTGAATGTTATCCCAACCAAACAGACAATTTACTACATGCACAACCACACCAGCTATTTTTAAGTTCAGCTAACAGCAAAAATAAAAACTACATTTTATAGCAAAAGTTACTTTAACATTATACATATAGTATGCGAAAAGTCAATATT
>VWZN01019261.1:168348-180194 GCA_013396955.1 Regulus satrapa | reverse complement strand
GTAAAGAAATATTGCTCTACACACAGGGTCACAGTGACGGTCCAAGATCAATCACATGTACTATGCAAGGACATTGCTTGCCATTTCATTTTGGACAGACTAATGTTCCCTAGACATTCTCTCAGTTTTTTTCAATATCTCCTCTCCTCTCCTCTCCTCTCCTCTCCTCTCCTCTCCTCTCCTCTCCTCGCCCTGCATTGGATCCTCTGGTTCTCATTTGGTTTTGGGTGGTGGTTGGATCTAATTCACATGTTCTTCTGCACTCAGATGTTCTCCCTCTAAGGCTTCTCCCTTTTGCTAATTTTACTGGTTGCATTCAGTCATCTACTCAAATTCCACAAAAATCAAATTATAATTGTTTGTGTGGCCGAGTGGGTGACAAGAGCCATGTCGACTCTCGTTCTGTAGCTGCAACACTGCATTTGTCTTCAGAACAGTTGGAATCACAAAGTATAAAGTATCTAGTGTCAATGGAATTTAATTTTTATAGGTGATAAAAAAGTACTGTTTTCACTAAACTAAGGCTCAAATTAATTTAAAAGAAATGAAGCCATAAAAAGACTCTATTCACCTCACCTCAGTTAAGCATGTAGAAATTGTTACAAGTAATTTACACTTTCTTTGAAAATTTGCATCATAATTCTTATATATTTTATGGTAATACTTAAGTTTCTTGTAACTGGAAAACTTAACCTTTTAATAGCCTTTTCACTTATTTGAAATGTTAAATATTTGCCTCTTGAAATTTTGGAATTATTTATGCCACCAAATATAACCACTAGCATGAAATTACAAAAAGCAAAAAATATAAGAAGCAGCTACTATAGCAAGGTAACTATAGAACAGAATCATAGACTCATTATGGTTTGAAAAGATCTCTAAAGTCATTGTGTCCAACCATGATGGACTGCCCAGTCTGTTACTAAACTGTGTCCCTAAGTTCCACATTTAAACATGTTTTAAATATGTACCAGGGATACATGTACTTCAGGGATGGTGGCTCAATACTTCCCTGGGCAGCCTGTTCCTTTCTGTGAAAACATTTTTCCAGTCAGAATCACCCCTGGAATGATTTGAGATAATTTGCTTGTTACTTGGAAGAAGACACTGACCCCCACTTGGCTACAGCCTCCTTCCAGGCACCTGTAGAGAGCAGTGAGGTCACTCTAAGACTCTTTTTCTCCAAGCTCAACACCCCAGCTGCTCCTCACAGGACTTTTGCTCCAGACCCTTCACCAGCTCTGTTGTTTTTCTCTGGACACACTCCATCACCTCAAAAATCTTTCTTGCAGTGAGGGCTCAGAATTTATTATGTGTGTGTGCTATGCTAAGGCTCCTGATGTCTTTTGGTTTGTTTTCTATTTCTTTCTTAGTAATTAATTATTTTCTGTTTGAGATTTAAGTGGACGTTTTTATGGAATCACATGTAATACCTCTAGTTTTTCTTGAGCAGCAGCAATTACCTAGCAGCCACTTACTGGGCATGTAAAATTGGGGAGGGAAAGTTCATATCTAAAATATTTAGCATTTATCAAAATTCTCTTTCAACTGCTGTTTTATTCTTTAATGAATCTCTAATGAATTAAGTATCATGTAGTTTTACATTATCTCTTCAGAACTCACTTTTTGCTGAACTCAGTAATGTTATACTTTCAGCAAATTTTATATCTGATGTAATTTCAGCATTCACACCCTTCTGTAGATAATTTAGGATTATCCTGAACAGGCCAGGACTGTGTTATCCTGAACACAGTTACTGTGGTTACCCCCTCCTTCAGTGTAATATTATTACTTCAGTGTAATATTACACTCTTTAGTGTAATAACTGATCTGCTGTGCCTAACCTTTATTCTCTCCTTTCTACCTATTGCTTTTCTCATGATCTTCTTAATACCTTTAGAAAACATGTGAGGAATCATGCCAAGAGCTCCCTGGGAGTCCAAGATAATATGTTAACCCGATTTTCATAACTTTATATGTTGTCTATTTCCACATAGGAGCACTCAGAGAGTTGTGAGACATATCCAGCAACAAAAGTAATCCTGAATCTTCCTTTTTTGTTGCATTTATCTTTATTTTCGTTCCTTCTATCCTTTATAATAGTTCCTATAGTTTTGTCTGTATGGGTATCTGTTTTGTACATCCTTTTCCTCCCCATATTTCCCCCGAGTGTCTTTCTAAAAGCTAAGGACATATGTTTCAACATTTTCTTTTGGTACTGAGGATGATTCAATGATAAGTGGCACACTACAGCTAACAATCCAGCTATTTAATCTTTTACCTACCATAAAATAGAGATTGACCATTATTTTGAACCAGATACTTCTGTTCATTTTATCAATTTATTTTAAAGACTTTGATAGTTTTTGCTGCCACTGTTGTCATCAGTCCTATCTCTTCCTTCTACATTTAGATTCTGTCACTAGGGAAGAAATAGGTCATTCATTGAGGCCTCTTCTCTTTTGTGGAAAAAAAAAAGGCATTTATGAAAGAGTTTTCACTGAGCTATTTTTGCTAGTTAATATCTGTCAGTATTTCTGTATTTTTAATAGCAGAGTTTGTCTGGCTGAACTGATAGTTCTCTATAATTATCTGTGTAAATTCCTTGCAAATGGAGAAGTGAGCAATAGGAGTGGGAGTTATGATAATAGGAACATGGGATGGTCTAAAATGGACTTCTGCAACATTGGAAATTTTGTTCCTTCATTTTGATGAGGACAGTGAAATATATTTTATTTGCCAGCCAAACTATGATATATAATGGACAAAGAAAACTCTCTAAAAGTGATCCTGTTTGTAGTAACTGCCTTGGGGATTCCTGTGTATGTGGATCCCAGATAACTATATCTGATCACATGGGGAGGGGCTTGTTATTTTTCAGAAAAGCCACCTCCATGTTCTTTGTTGTTACCCTTCTTGAGCTTTGATGACAGTTTTCTTGATGTGTGTCTCAATGATACCAATTTTCTTATAAAGCTTTACTTATAAAGCTGGACTTTAAAATCACAGCACTCTTCCCACAAAAAAATAAAAAAAAAGTACATTGTTTTCAGTATTTTGTGCTCTCAGTTTGCTGGAGGTATGAAAATTGTTATAAAGAGAATTGTTTTCTTCTTTATTGAATTGACTGCAGTGAAAGAGGCAATTATTTTTCTAGCTGTGGCTGCTGTGTGTTCTTTGTGTTTTTTGAACTGCTTGGTCATAAGTGGGTGTTCTGTGGTTATGATAGCAATGCATGACAATGACACAAAGTTAATGGCTTGTGCAATAGCAATTCCTATCAAAACAGACTTAGAGACTAAAAAATGTGTCATGATTCATCTTGACCAGCACTAATCATTGCGGGAGTCAGTGCTACCTATTGCTTTCCTCACCCATCTACAGAAACTCTACGCTAACTGATGTCCCTCTGATTCAACAATATTATCTTCCTTCAATATCCAATATCCTTCAATACACAAGTATTTTGTGCACTGAAAAAGCCTGTGCTTACTTTTTGTATTTGCTGGCCACAAATCTAAATGGTGCATCAACCACACTAGTTATTCACATGCCCCAGATATGCCATGCCTTAAAGACAGGTCTCCTCCTTTGAAACCCCGTCCCAGATATAAAATGATCTGTGGCAGTGCCTACTGGTCATGTGCCTGGAATGTGCTTTTCTAAATGTTCCTGTGCTTGTGGAGTCCAAGCAGACCTGACTGAGGGAGGAGTTGGCAGCTGTGCCTTCTCTTGAGTGTGACAAAGGGGAGAAGCAATGGCACTGTGCTGTGACCAGGGAGGCACACAGGGCACCATCACTTACCGTGATGTAAAACTCCTTTCCTGGCTGATACTAACATGCACAAATTCTTGGAGTCATGTGGAGAATGAATCACATGCTTCCCCACTGAACATTTGCAGCCAAACAATTTTACTATATATCTGTAGACTCAGCCACTGGGGCAAGAAAAGTAGGAAGATCTGGTGTGCCAGCAGCAACTGACAAGCAGTATACAAGAAAACCTGAAATAATAGTGTAGTAATTACAATACTGAGTAGAAGTAGTCTATGTCCAGTATCTTGGGTTTTTTACAGATGCTTGAAACTGTGGAGCAAGGTTTCATCTGAAGGAATTCTCAAAAGTAGTGTATTTGCAGTAATAGTGTTTACTTGGTTGTTTTTTGTTTTGGCTTTTATGTTAGTTTTTATTGTTGCTGTTTTGTTTTTGTTTGGGTTAGTTAGTTAGTTAGGTTGGGTTTTTTTGCTTTAGCAGCCTTGCTCAAAAGGATGCACAAATGACTTCAAATATTAGCTCAGAGAAGGGAATGAGTGAGGTGTTTGAAAATATCTAGAGATTAGATATCTTAGAAATTATCTTGGAGATAAGTTCAGAGTACTTAGGGAGTTAGGGAAAACAAGACACACAGGTTTAGATTTCCTCTATTTTGCCTTAAAGAAGCGTGGGAATCAAAGCTTAAACCAAAATATTGCAGTTTCAGAGAAAGACCCAGAGGGAAAGAAAGGAAACCCATCCTTCAAAGGAATATGGATTTCACCCTTCTATCATTTCAATTTGAAGAGACAAGATATATCAGTGATAGAAGAGCAAAAAGTCTGATTTCTACAAAAGTGAAAATAGAAAAGATCAAAGAGTAGTAATGGTGAAATTAGAGGAAAGGTTTTATAAATGTTGACTTTCACTGGTACAGAGCTAGATTCCAACACTGGAAGTGATTGCTGGTGTGATTCTATAAGTACCTTAAACAATTGAGGCTGGAGATGACAGGGAAACTATAAAGGTAATTTTAAACATTTTCAGGCCACTTTTCATGACTGCATGCTGAATGAACTGTGACAAAATCTAATTACAAAATTGTGCTGTCTTCTGTTTTGTCTGGTAATTAAGTCTACCTGTTGGTTACAGCTTGGATGGATTTCTTCCAGCTGCTGTAAGCAGTGAGTTTCCAGTTCACCAAACAAACATCAGAAACAAATATTCCAGAGGTGCATTTATAGCACTGCTCAGTGCCAGCATCTCACTCCTCACTCATCTGTTTCTTGAAACTTCATGTTGCAACTCCAAATTTTTCTTTTTTTTCAAATTTTTGGTCAGCTTGAAAGCTTTGGTTATCACCTCAAGTCATTGAATTTTGCACATTTTGTGTGCCCCTCTTTCAAGGCAGAAGTTTATTAAAAGAATAAAAGCAGATTTCAATAGGATATAGCAACAGTTAATGTACAATCAGCTGAAATGCAGTGGGAAACAATCACATAAACAGTTTTAAGGAAATACTTTAAAAGTTTTAAAATCAAGAGTTTATGTGTTGCTAGCAAGGAGATGCAGCTTCTTTTTCAAGGACTAATTTTTTTTTTCCATCCAATATTATAATTTCTTTCTTTTTCCCCCTTTCCTGTGAGTGAATAAAAGTCTTTATCTTTGTTTTTGTTTTGTTCTTTCCAGAAACCATAGGCCAGCTTCCTCTTTCCTTCAGTCCTTGACATGACTTTAGTTGATGTTATCTAGATAGAAGTTTTTCAGATTTAGGTCATTCCCCCTCATTCACCCACACACTCTGAGCTCATAAGGACTGGTAGTGTGTCCCTCTAGCAGAGTAATTTAGAAAAAAAAAAATGCTCTTGATCAGCATGAGGAGTAAAACATGGTGATTATACAGATGATTATGATCAGATTTATTGCTAATAAAGTATCTAAATCTTGCCAATACAATATTTAAATACCAACTGTATCATCTAGTACAGTGGATTATAGTATAATCAGGCTGTGGTCCTTCCTGTTGCGTCAGTGAGACTTCCCTGCTTTCTAAACTTCTCAGACAAGTCTGGGTGCAGCTGAGTCCACTTTGTCTCAGATTTGGTCAGCAGATGATGTTTAAAGGTTATAATATAAGCAGGTTTAGCTAGAAATGTACATGTTTCCAGTCTTTGCCCTTGCAGAATTCACAATTTCAAAGCAACATAGCATAAATTAAGCTACTCCAGGATTTTATCTCTGCATTTGACTGAATCTTAGTGCACTTTTCTCACCCATCCTAACGTGCTCTTCACCTTTGGGCTGGATGTGCTCTCCCAGAATCCCTGCTGGGGGGAGTTTCCACCCAGAAACTAAGTTCAGCCTTGGAAGACCAGTTTGGACCAGTCTCCAGAGGCATTTTACACCCTCTTGGCAGGCTGATGTGAATGAAAGTCAACCACAAGCATTTCATTTTCCCTTCACTGGAATACATTAATCATGTGAGCATCCAGAAATTCCTCCTGAAATACCCACCTGGAGCTCTTATCTTAGGGCAAATCACACTGCCCATCAGAGACAGGGACAGAAAGGTGAGGGGAGGATGCAGGAAGATCCAGTTGTCTTTCATCACTGTCACAGTGTCTGTTTTGTGAGATGTTTTTGTGAAGAAAGTAGTTGATGTTTTAGGTGTGCATAATTGTTTCTAGACTTGGGATGCATCGTAGGTTACACATCATCTCAGACCATAAGGGTGGAAATTATCATTCCTTGGGCGGATGATGACCCAGTGCCCGTCTTTGATAGGTTTTTCTTCTTACCTGCTGAGAGATGCTCCAACCAAAGCCTCTGGCCTGTTGATGGCATCAGCAGGCACTGTCTAGCATAAGAAAAATCCTACCTCTTTAGGTAAGATTCTTTCTTGACAGATAACTTTGTCTGTGATTGTTACCTTGAAATCAAGCATGAATCTTGTTTTAATTGTGTTTGGGTAAATAGTGCCTCTTCCTTCACCACTTGGTTTATTCTCCTTGAAAGCTGCACTCTCACTAAGTGTTGCTCCCCTTACAAATTCACTCCTTCAGGTGGGACAAATGAGAGTGGTTTACAGTGCTGTGAGTGTTCAAGAATGGTTCTAGCTGGTTTATTTTTTCTCCTTAAACACTAAAGTCAGGCTGAGACAGTGAGTCTCCTACACTTTATGTCAGCATGAGAAGAAGGTTGTATTTTATTACTCTAATCCTTTGCAGCTTGTGTTCACCCTGGCAATGAAATGACAGGAGTGAGGTAAGAATAAGAGATAAAATCTTGGCATTAGACATAAAATTAATGTGTGCTTGTGAAGTTCTGACTCATTAATTATTTTTCCAGGCCGCTGTGTGGCTTAGCAGTGCACTTCTGTACTGTGATGGATTTTAGATTTGTCAAGTAACTCAGAATACCAAACACTTTATTGTTTCATGGAAAGAGAAGTTTCCATTTGTTTTAAATTTTTGGATCCTAAAACTATATTAAAAACTGGGAAGTTTGAGATTTTAACTGTTTTTTTACACCATAAAACCATTTCAAGGATGCAAAATGTCCCAAGTCATGCTCCTTGTAGGAAATCTTTCCATATAGAATGTATGACTTTTGAAAGTGGAGCATGACTGGAAAATACTATTTTTCTTTCCTCACTCCCTCGGAGATTACTGCAAGGTGCTTCAGATGTTGTGAGACTATACTAGTATGATGCCATAAAATGTTTTATGGACTTCAGAGTAAAAATAAATATAGATACCACATCACATGTAGACCTGAGATGTGAAAGAAAAAATAGAATCCACACTAATCACTGAAAGCATCCTTTCAGGGGTTTCAAAGCACAGAAATGTGTATTCCAAAGAAAAACAAGGAACATTCTTCCTTTTTAATCACCTCTTGTGGGCATTATCATAACAAACAACTTATTCCACCAATACTACATACCCTGTGATTTAAGGTGAACAAACTGTCAGAAATCCATGCAATAATTATTACAGTAAGGAGAAAACTGCACTATGTTTAAAAAGAAAATTAAGTCGAAACTCAACCACCGGGGTATGTTTTTCATTCCTTAGATTTTTTTTTTTTTTCAGGTTACAGTGTCCCAAAGCATTGGAAACAACTGACTCTTGTATAAGAAAATATATTAAAAGTGACTGACATTTAATCTGTCAAGGTCGCTGTCTTGTAATGGCACAGCAGATGGCTGGGCAATATTACATCTTACAAAAATGATTTCTAATCAACATATATACATGTGTTGTTCACTTCACCCACTCAACTAAGTAAAGTTAAACAGCAGAATGAACCAGAATTTTTAGCTTTTTCTGAGCTTTTAGCCCAGCAATAACATACACATTATGAATCAAACCTACATTCAAAACAGTATTTTGATTTTATATAAAATATTTTTTATCCTGTTGAATTGCAATGAGTTCATAAAGATGCATTTCTCTCTTTAACCTGAGGAATTCTTCTTCCATTAACTATTGTTGCTCTCAAAACTTTCCTATTTTTACCTATAAAAATTAAAGCAGCAGTTTGGGTAAATTTGCTTTTGAATGTGCCACTCCACTTTTCCACATTTTAATTACTAGGAAGCATCTGGAACCTTAAATCAGATAATTTATATCTTCAAAAAAAGGTTTAGAGTTGAGAAAGCCAAAGCCTACTCTGTTTTGCCAGTTATACCTTCACGATATTTGTCTTCCTCCGATTTTTACCTGACATCTTTTTCTGCAGTTTATATTCCTTGTATAGCAGCTGACTGCTATTCTCATTGCCTTCACAATGAAGAGAATCTGTGTCATATGGGAGTGACTGGGAATATTTACTTTTTTTTTTTTAATACACAGTGATTGATGATTGCAAAATAATAGTTGTGTAGATATCACATTTCTGTGTGCATCTGTGTACACTTTCCATCTAAAAAACCCTTTTTTTCTTTTTTTTTCTTCTGTTCCTCCAATTTTTTGAGTTTGTGTTCTGAATACATATGAACATTACTCTTTCTACCTGGCAACCAGTACGTCTAAAAACATTTCTTTCAGATTTCTTTTTTCTTCTTATCTAATGCACTTCATAGACATTTTTGATGTTCCCAACCTACATTTGCCATTTTTCCAGATGAAATGTGCTTCTTAAATGAAAATCCTCTAACTTTATACACAGGAATAGCTGGGTGATATAGAGAAGCTTTTTGTATTTGAATTCTAGGAATTTTGGCATGTCAATTAGGCTGCTACTGGCTTCATTTTCCTTTTCAAGCTCATGGGTTTATTTCCTAAATACTACTGTTGTACTTTATTGGCTTCTTACAGTAGCTATTTTCTCAGTCTGATTTTAGCAAATTGAGATGAATATCAGTGTTGCCTCTTTAATACACTGGACAACCTCTTGCTTGGAGATTAGAAACCTCCTGAGAGCTGAGGTTTTTTCTGTGCTGTAGTTCTGCTGCTGCTGCACAGAGAGCATCAGCATTAGTCCTCTACCAGCTTGGTTTGAAGCAGAAATACAAACTTGTGTATATTACTCAATGGGTATAACTTTGTAATACGCAAAGGGTGTTACAAAAAAAACAGGAAATATTTAAAAGGGAATATTTATGCATTTATATCCATGTAATTCTGAAAGAAACTGATGTATTGACAGCCATAAAAAAATAAAATTAATTGTATATTAGTTAAGGAAATTAAAATATATATTTATATGCCCATATTAAGGATTCATGGCTGAAGGGAAAAATATATACCTTAATATTGAGTTTGCGTGGATTCTGGCTGAATGAGATTGCCTGAGGAAGAGTATAATCACCCTACTCTCCATATATATCTGGAGAAGAGATATAGGCTGCTGATGGGACTAATTCACACCTTAAATAACTTTAATTTACTTCTGAAGAAGGGCAGGAGATGCTTTCCATTTTTTAGTGGAGAACTATTGTGACTCTATACTTGCTTATATGACTTAATGGTCAGTGAGAGAAATGCAGGCTCCTACTGCTGCTGTATCCAACCTTGCCTGGAGTATAGGCTGTTCTTGCAGGAGCTTTCAAGCAGTTTCTTCTCCAATTATCTTCATCTCTTTTTTATGTTCTATATTCCGCTTCTGCTTGACCCATCTAGAGTCACAGAGCTATAATATAATTCAAGGTGACAGGGACATCAGCAGGACTCTAGTCCAACTCCTTGCTCAAATCAGTGTATACTGTAAAGTCAAGCATGTTGCCCTGAACTTTATTTGTTCAGGTCTTGAAACCCTCCAAAGATGCAGATGACACAGTGTATCTGGGCAGCCTTTTCTGTTGCTTGGCTGAAATTCAGAACTCTACCTGATTTGGTTTATTACTATTTTCTCTTTTATTTATTCCTTCATTTATTTACTTTTTTGCCCTGCAACTCTGTGAAGATCTTGGCTCCATCATTTTGAAATCTCCTTTCAGGTACTGGAAAGGTACTTCTAGACACCTCCAAAAACTGTTTGTTTTTTTTTTCTTTCAGTCTGATGAAGCCCAGCTTCTCCAGCCTCTCATTATAGGGCACATTCTTCAGCCCTAGTGATCTTGGTGGACTCCCCCTTGACTTACTCAACTTGCAATGGACATGTCAATCATAACTGAACATGTTAATCATAACATAGTAGTCCAAATATGCTCTAAAAATTGCTGGATAAAAGGAAATAATATTAACTCCTTATGATCTTGAAAAATATTATGAGTCAGAATCCAGGAAGCACATGAAAAAAATCTGGAGCCTATTTGGTGTATGCCAAATCCAAAGAGAATGCACTCTCATCTGTGTCAGAGCACCTTGGCACCTTTGTCTGAGAAGGCCTTCCCTAGAAAAGTCAGCACATTTCTTTCTCATTTTTCTCTCAGTCCATCATGTTACATAATACATGCAAAAATAAAATATTTTTGAATTGACAATAAGTTGCAATGTGAAGAACAAAGAAAAGTTTAATAAAATTAAAAGTCAGATGAACTGAAAGAGTTAAAAAAACCAAAACCTCAGTGACTGACACACTACCGAAAGCATTGACTCAAAATTTCTGATTCAAGGGATGATCATATTTAGCAGCTTGAAATGAATGAATAACAACAATATATAAAATTTTGTAACGAGGATGAAGTTCAGATGGGGATTTATAGACATTGCAGGCACAAGGTACTAAGCAACCCCCTTCCTTCTGTAGAGAGATTTCTTTTAGGCTTGCAACTGAAAAGTCTAAACAGCATTGTGAAGTTTTACATCAGGCTGGAGAGCTCACTGCCAGAGAGGGTGTGTTGTATTTTAGATAATGGTTCTGGCTGGAGGGACAAGAACCAGTTTGTTAACAATGGGGATGGCAATAAATATTTATTACCAGATAAAGCCTTTAGGGTTATGTGCTCTCAGTTAAATACTGTCCAGATCCCCTTTCTTGCTCCTTTCACGTGCTTGCTGGTTTTGGGTCAGCCTAAACCCATCCCACTGCTTCTCCTGTATCTCCTATGTGAGTCAATGTCTTCAGGTGAGCAAAGGGTGAAGGAAGGATTTTTTTGGATGCTGAGGAAGTATGGGTAAATAAATAAGCCTTCTCACATTGAAAATAATAATGGGTGAAGCATAAGTGAATGTCTCTTTCTGTGTTTGTCAGCCAGAACATAAATATCAGGACTCGAATTTCTTTCCGTGTGGTAATGCTTGACTGCTGGTCAGCTGCTGCAGTCAGTCATGTTTTAAAGTCAGGACAAGACAAATCTGTGCTTGCCATTTCTGAAAGCCAAATTATAGGCAAAAGGAACAAATGAGCATTTCTTATAGGATGAATATGAATCTGGGCATTACCCTGAGGGGTTGTGGCATCTCACTTTGAGTTATTCAAAAAACACTTTGACAAGATCCTCAACAAGTAGCTTAAGGTTTCTCTGCTTGAGTGAGGGAGTTGGACAAGAGGACCTTCACAAGTACCTTCCTACCTCAACTGTTCTAGGAACCTGTTATCCTTTGCTACTTTTCCAGCAATAAAAGCTCTGATAAAGCTATTGAGAAAGATAACATATAATTGGAATCAACTATTTTAACATGTAATCAGAAACTGTTGTGAAGAA
>VWZN01019261.1:153669-164237 GCA_013396955.1 Regulus satrapa | reverse complement strand
GGAGCTGAATATTTGCTCACCTTCTTCCCCCACCTGAGAGCAAATAAATATGAGGTGCCCAAATAAGAAAAGCAAGCTGCATCTTAGAAAGCATATCTTCTCTGGGCCAGGGATTACTAATGGAGATATTTCATTTATGTCCACACAAATGATAATATTGAGGAATTGGTGAGGAATGCCTGACTTGCCCTCTCAGCTGGTCAGTTTCTGTAATATCGTCCCGCAAAAAAAATGCTGATTTACTCTACAAGCCCTAAATGCATAGTGTCTCCTGACATTAATTGTGAAAAATAACATTTCCCAGTATCTTTTGACAGTAAACAAACTCCTAGGATTCCGGAGACTAGGGACAGTCACACTCCCGTTTTTAAATGAGTTTAATTCCTGATTTAACATAAATTAATTTTCTGAGATGAGGGTTAGATTTTGGTGTTGTTTTGTAACTTTTAAAATGAAAGGCACAAATACCTGAGAAAAAGTGTGAAAACAAGAACAGTTTATTGTGAAAGCTTGAGTCTGGTGAAGAGAGCAGCAAAATTAATGTACCTTGGAAAGATGAATGTGTGGACATTGATGTCTTCTATTCTGCTACTGGGAACACTTTCTTGACAAATACATTTAACCATTCTGGTCTTGTTTTTCCATGCCTAAATTTGGGATAAAATTATAAAGCAATCACTGTAAGGATCTTGAAATATCATTGTTGCAAAATAGTTTAGAGTGAGAAGTGTTAGAGTAGACACCTCATGTGGAGTTACATTGTTTTACACATCTCTTTGAGTTGGCCTTACTGAGCTAGCTTCTTCTTGGCTCATTCTGGACTGACCTCTGGCCATTCTGAATGCTAAATTTGTAGCTGAACATCACAGATCTTCAGCCACTCTCCAGAACCTTTCTTGATCATCTACTGTGCCCTGAGGGAAGGATTTTACTGGAAGCCAGATTTTAGAAATGCAAAAGAAGCAAGTTATGTATGCAACATTTGGCAGATTTTCTTTGGCAATTGCAGGTGCGATAACTAATTCATTATTTTTTCAGGTCAGGTTTGGCATATATGGGTTCTGTTAAGGTTTCTGAAGGAAAAAAAAATTAAATCCATGTGTCTTTTGACTGGTCCATCAGTGCCACTTTTGATTTTTTTGACTCCTTACTCACACACATTTACCCCACACTGCTTTCCATGCTCATCCTCTTTTAGGTTAGAAAAGAAGAGTCACTGAGCCAAAATCTTGTTTCCAAATATCTCTACCTCTTTTTAAATTATTTTGAGCTGACCATGGAGCACTACTTGCTTCCTCTATGGATTTGAAAATGCTAGACTAGCAATATTACCCTTTTACTTTACCAAGAAATCCTTTTTGTCAAGTGCAACAAATGTAAAACAGAATGCCAGTGAAATCTGTCATCTGTCATGCAAAGTGTCTGAGATTCATCAAAGGCTTGATTTCTGCTGTTTATTAAGCCTCCCTGGTGCCTGAGAGAAGAATAGCAAAAATATGCAGAGGTTTATCAGTGATTTGAATACTCCTCCCCCATCCAAGTAATTGGATTTTTAAAAAAATTTGTGAAGTGGAACAGAGCAGCTTCAGAGACAACAACCCTTTTCTTATTACTATCAACAAGGGGTAGCTGAAAGATGCTTTGTGATTTCCCTCCTCATTAATACAGTTTAATGCATAGAATTAATCATGTTTTATAAAAGCTGATGGGTAATACTGATTTTTACAAGAGGCTGTTTCATTAGCTTAGATATTATTATTGATTAATTTAGAGGTAAAGCCAAAGCAGATCTATTTACTTTATCACTGAATTCCTTGCAATGCATAGCAGCCACTGCTGCAAGTTTGTTTATTGTGGAATATGCACTATATTACAGGATTTTGTTTCATATGACTTTATTACAGGAGGATTATGGATTTATGTGGTTAGGTTTACCTAATTAGCACATAACTCAACCAGTATGTGTTTGTGTGTGTAAAACCAGTTTTCTGGTTAAAGGGCATAAAGGTCCTTATAACTGCTTTGTTCTGGAGGCTTAAATGTATCTGCAATCACATCTGCAGTGCTTGGTAAGCCTTATTTCTCTAGCTCCTGACTTGTTCTGGCTGCTGATTCAAATTACACCTACAATTAAACAAAGTGCCTCAAAAGCATACTGGTAAAGACTGGCAGCATTTTTTCTGCCTGGGCTGATAAACAGTACTTGACTTTCCCATAACCACTCTACCACCCACCTTCCTTCAGCTATAAGTGGGATGTCATGGCAAAATGACAAATGTCTCCCTCTTTAATACTTCTTCATAATAAACTGCTTCATATTTCCTTCTGAGGAAAAGTACAGTTCTTAAGTATGATAATTCCTTCAGGTTTTCTGCACTCATGAAAGATAACCAAACCACATCAATATTTCACAATCTTTTCTTTGAGACTGGTGGTGTTGTGGTGCATGTTGAACCACAACCATAGCTCTCTTGAGTGAAATCTTCACTTATGAGCTTCTAGATCATGAAGCCAGGCACAGACATTGTGTAATATTTGTGTGATATGAATATATGACATTGCAAGGGGTGCTATAATTCTTCTACAGTGTGTTCGGATATGTGATTTGTAACAAATAGTTGAATCAAGCTTTGTTTGCATAGTCCAGCTATTTAGAAGGTAATCTATGTGAGCAGACTCTCCCTAGATTACTGTGAGATATTTTTAATAGATCAGATGAGTACAGGCAGCTTTCTCCTTTGCACACACCTCCTATTCTCATTCCTGACCTCATTCCATGAGACCAGCAATCTTCTTATCAGACTCTTCTTATTTCCTAATCCTTCTGCGTTGAACAAGGCAAGTCCTTTTCTTGTAGTCTTCATGGATAACCTGTCTGGCAAATTCTTCACAGAGATTTTTAAATATCTGGAGCGTGAAATTGTGTGGAGACTTTTGAAACAGAAATGGAAATGTAAACTCAGCACATGCATTATAGTCATGTGTTATTTGATTCAACTCTTTGATGTCTGTAATAAGGAATAAGGTAAACTTTCGATTAAGACCAAAATGTTGTGACTGCTATAAGCAAGTGATTAGACAAGAAAATGTATAATATTCCTTTGGAAAAAATCAGTAATTTTAACTACATGCATGTTTATTATTGGCACTTTTTGTCCAATGACAGCATTGCAAAAGTCCATTAATCAGAAACTGATTTTTATATCTGATTTTATTTTCAGTGTCTAGGGTTGTCAAAGATTTTTTTTTTCTTGATGTCTTGGAATTTCTTTCTGTTTAAATCTGAATCTGTCCATAATCCCTGTTTTTCGCCTGCTTTTAGGAGAATTTTCTTTATCTCTGCACACACAATGCTATTTCCTGCTTTGGAAGTAAATAATAGATATCTACTCTTTGAATACAACTTTATCAGCAGCTGTAGCTGCATTTGAGCACATACCTTAGGGTGACAGCGTAAGTCTTTACTTGCCAGTAAGAAAGTAAGGTAGGACTTTGCCTTAGTCAAAATACATAGTATCTAATATTTATTTATCCTCTACCAGGGGTTTTATACTGTCAGTGACCTAATGTGTTTTTGAAAAATCAAAATATTAGTAACCTTTAGCTTTCAAAGATTGGAAATCTAGTGTATTAAAACTGTTCAGTCTAGGGAGTAGATTTAGAAACATTATAAAACAGAAAATTTAAGCTTTTTTCCTTTTCTGGAAATACACTTCTTCCCTTTGCTCTAATCTTCTAAAACTCCTCTTCTTGATGCTTTTGTTGGTGGGTTTTTTTTTGTTTTTGGGGTTTTTTGGTTTTGTTTTGTTTTGTTTTGTTTTATTTTTTTACAAGATGTGTGTATGTTTCAAAGGTTACTTGAATTTTTTTTTTCCATGTATAAATGATCCTTCAGGTAACTTGCAGCCCTTTAAACATCATGCAAATAATTAAGTACTTTTGATAATTCTAACCAGTTATATAGTCATTGATATAGAGTACTGGAGATAGAGGAGAAAGAAATACCAGGAAAAATTTCATGATAATATTTACACATGGATATAAATCAGAGTCCTGAGGAGTCATTCTTTAGCTTGGTGAGGTTTTTTGTTTGTTTTTTTTTAATTTTTGGAAATAAACACAGTTTACCCATGTGAAAACACAAGAAAACCCTAAGCTTTCTGCTCTGAATTTTATCAGCCTTCTACCCTGAACTGCCTGACCTCATGAAAACATTTCCCACCCTGATTTTTTTTTTTTTCTCCCTGCGCTTTGCCCTGTAGCCTTATCTCCATGTCCAAATTAATTTTGGGCATGTTCGCAGAGCTGATTGCAGGCAGAATTGAACTTTGTTCCCTCTGGGAGCCAGCTGGCTGGAGGCCAGCTCTGGCCACGTTGTCGTGCTTGAGCGGATGAGCTGTACTCCTCAGCAAGTCCCATTAAATGCATCCGAGCGCCAGGCAGGCAGGGTCATGGCCTGCAGTTCAGAGACATCTTGTGCCTGCCCAGCTCAGAGCATCGGCAAGGAGACCTCGTGCCGCTGTGTCATTCCCTGGGCAGAAAGACCTTTATCTGCCCACCATCTCCCTCCTTCTGGAGACTCAGACAAGGAAGGCACGTAATAAGCTTCTGTACTTATCTGTAGTAGCTGTTATTTGAACCCCTTTCTCATATTGTAATATCTGTCTTTTACTGGGGTTTCTTTTTGGCTTACCTTATCACACATCTTTGAAACCTTTTAATATGTGCTTTGCTAATTAAAACTCACGTTCAGTTTTAACTTTTCTGCTTTTATCTTCCTGGCACAGGGAGGCTTACACTCAGTAGCCAGTGCATTATTTTCTGCTTTTTCCTCAATATCTTCTCCACATTTGCGTTGCACCTTTTTATCCTTCAGAAAAACTTTGGTCATCTCTGCCTTCTAGTGAGCTAAAGTGATAAAATTTCACAACACTGAAGATCATGTCCCCTTTCCCATATTGTGTTTAGTGCCCACACTGCCTTCGCCACTAAAGTACAATTTTTAATAAAAGCTAAATGTGTTGTTTCAGCTAAATACTGAAAACAGTACTCTGGCCAGACATAGCTTTTCATTTATGTATGAAACAACAGAGTCCTTCTCTAACATCACTAACATAGTTATGATTACATAGTATTTGTTCATAGCCTCTTGTGAAATGGATGCTGAAAGCACTTTGTGATTTTTCTCTAAGTCAGAAGACGGAATTTGTATTTAATCTCAGTTGGGATGGGAGTATATGCAATTTATCAAGAGAAATCATAAGTATGCATGAGGAGCTTTAATATGGACTTGGCAGCAAGTATACCCACAGCTGGAAGAGTTTCAGCTGGACCTCTGCCTGAGCAGATATGGTTTCTATGTATTCAGTAACCCTCACTACATACTTTTTTCGGAAGCTCAGCTTGAACCTGTAAACAGAGGTTAACCTTCCTTTCAGTAGAGAAATGATGTAGCTGTGCATTTCTTCTTGGGCCCCTCTGGATATACATTTTGTGCCTCTAAGGAAGGACTGTTCTCACTTCCTGAGTTTGTAAACTGTATATTTCAATGATGGTGATATTTTGCTTTATATGAATCACACTATTAGATTGAATAGTTGCTTCTCCAAAATGTGCTGAGTGCAGCAATTTATTCTCTAGGGGTTCATCTTCTTTCTATTTGTGCTTATATGTGCTTCTACTGGTCACTTTGATTTAAATGGCACTGTGAAGGAACGGTTGATTTGAGAATTACTTATTGCTGCTCCCTTAAAAAGTACAAAACAACTTGTAAGAAACACATTTTAGCCTTTGAAGTTAGCTTGTGATAGTTCCTTTTTTATCCTTTAGCTCCTTGCTGTTGCTTGATAAATAGCAAGTTCTAAATTGCTTCTATTAAATTAGATGTGTCAATGTTACAAAACCAAGAGATTTTTCACAATATACATTTAATTTGACAATTGGTGTGAATGTGTCACCCTTCAGCCCTGTTGGTTTCCAGATTAACAGTAAAACAATTTTGAAGGGAAGTGGGCAGCAAAGAAGTTTCCATTTTTGCAGCTGGGTGATTTTTGAGAAAAAAAGAATAAGAAATAGAGAGTAAAGCAGAAGGTTTTCTTGAAGAACCACCTGTGTTTTGAAATATTACTCAAACCACTTCACACATTTAATTCAACTGCTCAAATATTATATAATTCTCTCTTTGTGTATGTGTTTATATATAGGTCAGTCACTCAACACAGAACATTCTGAGTTGGAAGGGACCTACAGGGATCATCAGGTCCAAATCATAAATGTATGGCCTGCACGGGGATTATGTGCTCTATAAAAAATGCTATAATAATAGCCATTTTAATCAAAAGTTGCTATTTTAAAAATGAAGAAATTTGTATGAAAAATGTCTATACAATCTTATATTCTCCATTTGTTAGAAGTGAATTCTTTTAACAGTACATGTAACACAGTCTTAATAAGTATAGTGTTGAAGTGGATTTTGGTACTTTATTGTCCTTCCCTTAAAAAACCCCACATTTTAAATCACAAACAGTAAACAATTATTAAAAAGTGGACTTTGATGTCTTTGTGAAAACAGGTTGTTTTTACTTGCATTTTTAAGCAAATAACACCTAGGAAAGAGAATTGAATATTAATCTGTGAGCAAAAACTCTCTAAAATCAAGAACTGAATGAACTTCAAAGCATCTTCTGTCTTTATACCTCTAAATCTGACTCTCCACGACATGTGAGAGATGTATTTCTAGGGAAGATGTAAAAGGCAACCTCATTACCTAGCCTTCTGGGTTTTGTTCCCTTAACTTTGAGAACAGAAAAACAACTTCTTTTTCTTTTCAGTGTCGTTCTGATACTAGCTTGATAAACAGGTTTACAAATATAATCTTCTGTTTTATGCCTATTTAAAAAATGTCAAATTACCAGTATAATAGAGCTACCAAAAATATCACTTGATTCTGAAAACCAGTAACAATATAAGGACTGTATAATACTTGCCTTGTCTAACCTGAGTTTCCTACTTCTTTGTTTTGTCTATAGACACCCTATTTTTGGCCATCAAATTGTTGGGAGCCGGAAAACACAGACTATGGTCAGTGTAGAAATATTTCCTATTTCTTTTGGAGATTATGCATTATATTAATGAATGCATCATTGCAATCTGTCTTGTTTCACCATCCCACTGTTTAAAACATAATTATATGTCATGTACTTCCTGTGCAAGAGCTGTTGATACTGAAATGAATGTGTTTCTACCTTTTTCAAACTTCATCAGAAGATTATCAAAGTCACATTTTGGAGTGGATCCGAGGAAAATAGAAAAATACCCAAGCCCCAAAATTCAAGACTCATCAAACCTACCTTGCAATTTATATCCTGCCTTTGGTCCAGGAAGTGTAATTATTTACAGTGAAAGTATCTCTGTGAAACAGAGGAGACTTTATTGATGGTTGTGCAATGGTTATCAGATTGAGACCTAAAGATGTGCCTAGTTTAAAACTCTTATTTCTAATATACACCAATACTTATTATTACTTACAATTTATACAATTAAACAAATGCAATTATAATACACAATTGCTTATTATTAGAATGAATATAGTTCTAATATGAGCTGTATTAGAAAATAGTTTATTTGCCTGTCTTGGGTGTTTATTAATAAATAATATATTGCAATTACTGAAGTGTGCTTAGACAGCAAAATTTGAAGATAATAGGTGGCAATGTAATAGGAAAAATATTATTAAAAATTATAAAAAAATTAGGTATCTCTGTACATCAAATAGTGACCTATTTTTTAAAGAAAGTGGATCTATGAGCAGCCTTCTGTTCATTCTAAGCCAAACTGTAAGTACTGAACTCATCATACTTATTTAGGTAACTAAGCATGTATATGATAGGTTATGTTTTCAAAACTTCAGAACATGAATGTCTCTTTTTACAGCTTTTCAGAAATTTAGATGTGTACCTTTGTAATTTGAATTCTGTGCCCTTGGGAGCCAAAGACTTCGGGGATGGATGGTTCTAATAAATGCTTCCTTCCTTTTTGAAGCAGACACAGTTTAATTTCAAATACATTGCCAAATAAAGTAATTTTAAGCTGAGACTCTAAGCAGAGCTGTGTCTCCAAAGTACAGTTTGAAAATGTGACAGCTTCCTCCTCCTACAGGAGTAGAAAAATGTTCAACTTTTTACTGATATTTGAAGATGTCCAGTTACTGGACAAATAGTTACTGAAAGCTCCCAAGAAGGAGGGATTCTTACTATATGTGTGTGCTTAGCCACTTCATCTGAAGAAATGAGTCACTGAAGGAAAAATTATTGATTTACCATTTATTACTTCAGTACAGTTCCCTAATGTCTTAAAGATAAGCAAGTAATTAACTATGGTTTAAGAGACATTGAGTTGTTCATCTGTAATGTGTATCACATTACTGGGGTGGTTTTAATAAATAATTATATGTTTAACATGTCTGAATTTCAGATGAGGCTGAGAAAGTTTCTATACATTATTCATTATTTCATATTCTTCTTTAGTCTAAAGTAGAAAATACTAACTTTTCTGTCACAGCTGATCAGTGGATTGGTCAATGAACTATAAACCTTAGTCAGTAAATAGAAATCTTGTATCATGTGTCCAGGTTTGCATGCCAGGAATATGGAATTAAACTTGGAATCAGTGTTTTTATCATGCAGGGAGTGCTTTTGTTGAACAGCAAGCATACTCATTTGAGAGCTTTTGAGATTTAAGTATGTTTAATTTGCTGAGTTAAGCTCTTTTGTTGCAGAGGGGAGAAGGAAGGGGAAGCAAACCCTCTAATTCTGCTGTCTCATTGCTCCTTTCATGTCAAGAGCCAGAAGTGCAATCCTGTGTAAAACAAACCCGCAGCTTCCCTATGCAACAGCATTGTACTGGAGATACTAAAGAATGACTGTGTGCCACTGGAACTGGACAATGCTAGAGCATTTGCAGGAAAACAAAACTTTTAAGGCACTTTTTCAATTCTTATTAGGTTAGCATCATACAAGTCCCAGAAATTAGCATTTCCTTTCTAAACAATGGTGATCAGAGGAATACAGGAAAATTAAAATATTTCACCAAAATATTTAAGGAACCAATATATATATATAAAGCATGTTTAAAACATTTTGAGAATATTAAAGGATAAATATTGCCTCATATATACACCAAATATGTTCTGTAGATTTTATTGGTAATAGTTACTTCCTGGAAAATACAGTACAGAGAATTTATGTCAATACAGATATACAAATACATTTCATACTTATCATGCATTATGGTGCTGTGTAGAGCTATAAATTCCATGGACTTATCCTGAACAAGCTTGAAACTGCGTCCTCTAAAATTAATGACTGTGGCAGGCATTAGGTCTCTCAAGGCCAGCAAAAAGGAAACTTTCTCTGTAATCTTCCTTGATCAAAGTTACTAACAAGGCAAATCACTTGCTTTGACATTGACCTAATTTTACAAGCCATTGAAAATAATCTGGAATTTTAAAAAATTTAAAATGAATCCATATCATTCATCTTTATTCATACAGAACTGGACTCCTGTCTAAAATGTAGACCACTGCCAGAAAAATAATTTNTTTTTTCTTGTGTTGTCAAGAGAGATTCCTAAAATTGCAAATAATTTTTTACAAAGGCAGGTCCTTAAGTTCCATCTGTTGAAGGCCCATTTTACTGCCATATGTCTTGGAGTCCACCCAGGCAGGGCATGTTGTTCTTTGTAGAATCCCNTAAAAAATTTAAAATGAATCCATATCATTCATCTTTATTCATACAGAACTGGACTCCTGTCTAAAATGTAGACCACTGCCAGAAAAATAATTTACATTAAGTAATAAATTGAGATCTATGAGATACTGTGTATTAGTTTATTAACCGAGCTAAGGAAAAATTAATCCTTACATATTTGTAGAACATGTTAATATCTTCTCTAAAATATCATTTTATCTATATGAATAGATAACATTAATATCAATTNAGTGAAAATAAGTAGTAATAATAACAGCTACTATTATTAAGGCTAGTGTAGTTCAAATAACTTTGATTTTTCCTGTGAGTCAAGTCATGTTCCTGAATTTTCATTAGGTTTTGTGACAAATAGGATTAGATCTCAATTCAGAAAAACTGGCTCTTGAAATGAACACAGCTAGTGGCTGAGCATGTGACCTGCTTGCAATTATCTTCTATTTTGTTGCAGATATAATTTTGTAACTGATGGATTCTTTTTCCTGGCATATTATAAACGGGTTATATCATTAAGAATTAGTTAAAATAGGAAGGCTAGTTAAGACAGTTGCATCCCAGAAGGGGGAAATATAATGCCACATATGANGTAGAAAGTATGACTGAAAAAGACATATAAGCAGTCTTCCAAAATGTCAAAAAAACCACAGATGCATTCTCATAATAAAACTGTAGTGCATTGCTACATTGTGGTGGCAAAAAGAAGACTTGGATTAATTTATGTCAAAATGGAAAATAGCCTTTTCATTGTAATTTCTAAAATATTGACTAGGATCATTCTAAGTTACTGAGAAATTGCTCGTTTTC